>KV744850.1:0-122590 GCA_001692735.1 Lepidopterella palustris CBS 459.81 | reverse complement strand
GCTATACGCTAGGTAGCTATATTGGCACAAGGAATTCAATTAGCTAGAGAGGCCGCCCCTAAGGTTATACTAATAGTGGAAGATTTCCTTGCGTATTCCTTTAATCTTATGGCTCTTTAAGCTACGTCTTGTTATTTAACCTATCTGCCTACTGCCAGCTATAGAATACGTAGTGAAATATAATTGCTACTTGGGTCTATCTGCCCGAGCTAGCTAGGGCCTTTTTACTAACCGAGAACCGTAGTTTGTCTGCTGCCTCATACAAATAATATCTAAATTCTGCCTGTTAAGTCTAATACGAACATGAAGGCGTATATTAATAGCGCCTATTATAATATATAAATATAAATTAAACGATTTATATAATTACTAATTAAATTAGGCTATATAACGCCGTGTCTTGCTATGAATGGCACTGATGTTGAAGAAAGTGCGGAAATTCTAAGGTGGCTTGGCATTTATTGCGTTATCGCGATAAGTTTTATCGTTGCCCAGTCTGGGCTCATCGTTATCGTGTGCGCACGGGCCCTGCCAAGGTTGACGGCTAGTGGGAAAAATGTCAGTCTCGATATGATTCTAGGATTATACGCATTTTTTGAGAGAAGTCTTCTTACCAGAGGACACATGTAAGTGGGACGGATGCGTGCGGCCTAGATCTCCTCCATTTGTCAAAGCATTCTCTGTGGACACTCTGGCCGCAGGAGGCCTTGCACCAGACTAAGGCTTCTAGAGGTAGCTCTGCCATGGCTGTGTAGCATATTGGACAGTGTTCCTCTATAGGGCGACGTGTGGAATGAACCGTAAGATGCCTGGAGCAAGTAGGGCGAGGGGGGCGTTCCGGAGTAGTGTCAGTCGGGGATGGGGGGTACACGACTGGAGGAGTTGGTATGGGAGGGGGAGATGCCACTCTTGAGCTGGGCACTGTGGCCGGTGGATCAAGCAATTGTGAAGACGGTGTTGTTGAAGTTGGGATTTGCCTTGACGGTGGTGTTGTGCTTGACGCTGGCGTAAGGTCGAGAACGGAAATGTTGTCTGTGTTGATCCTTGATAGCCGTATTGTAGTCCTAGCCCGCGGTGTCGGTGGGCTGGGTGAGACTACAGTCGGTGGAGATGGAAGTCTGTTCCTATAAAGTCTTCCTTCCGGTCTGGTTAATCTTTCAGTATGCGACCGTGCTTCTGACCTCGTCGACGTGACACTCGGAGGCATTGGCGAAGCTACAGTGCGTGTAGTGCGTAAAGTCCGCCGGAGGTCTCGCATCCTCGCCTGCCACGACTCAACGACCTCCGGCGCTTGATCCTGGTGATTTCTTCGACAAAGTGCCCGCAGTGCCAGATCCTCGAGCTCGGGCTGCATGCGTGTTGCTCTCGGCTCGCATATAGCTAGACGAGATATCGCCTTTTCGATTTCAACAGAGTTGTGACTCGCAATCGGGTTCCTACATCGTCGACCTTTCGAAGAAGCGAACCCTATGCATGTAAATGTGCCGTGGGCGTCCAGGCGGAGTGTGGCGCGAGGATCCCACACAGCGGATTCGGGGAGCGACGAGGAAGATGAGCTATACAATGACATGGTATATATCTTTGGACGAGCCGAAATCCAAAATTAGACAAGAGAAGCCGTATAGAACGAGAGATGATGGAAAGGAGATAAGGCGGAACTCTGGATCTCTGAAGTGGTGCTCCCTGAGCGGGAAGCCTCGCACTTTATCCTCTCAGCGGCCGGCACTGTGGTGAACACCAAGCCTTAGACTGCTACTAACCTGGCTAATATAGAGAGGAAAAGGGCATGTATTCATGCGTAGGCAGTCTGAGGGGTCTAGAACAGGATTTCGCACCATGAGAATGAAACGAAAATGAAGGCCCGCTGTCAAGATATACCTAGCTACGGCAAATGAACACACCACGATTGCTGTGGAGGGTGACCAGGATGACCAAAAATAGCACCAAGTGCCGCACCAGCCACAATACGCGGAAGAACGCATGGCCTGCTTCAACACAGCCTCGCAAAGTCATGCTATAGCAGTAGTAGCGATAGTGCAGGCTGAGGGGTAAATGAGATGGTAAAGGCATTAACACAGGCTCTTCGTTCATGTATATCATGCCTTTGGATTAACGGCTGAATAAGTGTGAAACTTCAACATGCTGGATAGAGTGATGGGGAGTTGAATGACCCTAGTGAAAAGGAAAGCGCTTGCACCATTTTACTGTGCCGCACACCCACATCATTAGTTTTATATTGGAGACTACCCGACACAAACCATGCTCCGCAATGCACCAAACTGTTCTTGAGACTTTTAGTGTAATTGGCAATGGAGTTAGCCTCTTACTGAATGCTGGAGGAACTTGGGGGAGAAATCGATAAGGTGGAGGTGAGGTTGAGAAATGCAAACGAATGCTCCGTAATCGAGGGTGATACGGAGTGGTGAATTCTCCGCGTCTGGAACATCCACTATTTTCCATTTTTATGTTTATTATTAGAGTTTTCTTTACGGGGAATTCTCCCTAGCCCCTGTCCTCGCTCTGCCCGAATAGAATGTGATGTTCATTAATGAGGCTGTATTCCACCATTTCTTGGTATACCCCTGTTTCCTAACCTCTCCTCTACCATCATGCTCATCGGAGAGAAGATTGAATAATCCTTAAAAGTCTATCCTGAAAATAATACCAACACAAAACCCACAGCGCCAATTGTGCAATATCGTGATGACATTATTGTGCAACAACCCTTTTCCCTAACCCTACTTTACGGTCCCACAACCTTCCCTTTTGACTTGTCATAGTTCAGCACCCGCCTCTTGCGGTGATTCTGCGCCATCTTCCAGCGGACATATAACATAACAGCATCCTTAACCCCAACGAAGAGGCACCCGCCTACTATACTACGTCCCCACTTTGCCTGCAGCAGCCCTGTCGCTTTTCCGCTCGATGGCGGTGTGACCCAGGATTTAGGGAGCATGACACGCAAAGCTTCCCCCACGGCTGCAGCGATGGAAGGAAAGAGGAGAGCACCGAGGACGGTGTCAGCAAGAGAAGTGGTGCTGAAGTTAAGGTTGCGTTCGCGACGGTTGCGGTTTCGGCGCTGGGGAACATTTGGAGCTGGGGCAGCGTCTTGGCCGTCCTCGGGGGGTGCGTTGAGCGGTGGTGCGGGACCGCGGGCAATAGGTACAGGAGGGGGTTCTGCAGCGTTGTTGTTGTCCGCCGCGCCACCGTTGTTCCAGTCCGCAAAGATGTCGAAGTCAACTTCCACCTCCACCACCCCGTCGTCGTCTTCGAAAATCTCGTGGATGCGGTTGCCGTCGCCATTATCGTCATTTTCGATGCCGTTGTTGCCGCCCTCCTGTGGCTCTCCAGCTCGAGGTTGGATTTCCTTCAGCCATTGTTGCTCCTTTGGTAGCCAGACCCGCTCGTAGTATGCATTGTATGCGCCGCGGAGGTAGGGGAGGAGAGCGATCGTGAGAGCTGCACTTGGAGGCCAGTGGCCTATGTTGAGCATTTCGTCTGGGCTCGAAGAGCTAGCGAAGAAAATCATAGGGATGACTGGGAGGACGCTGTCGGTTAGGGTAGTTCGGGAGGCGATGAGGACACTAGGTATCAGCGGGAGGCCGAGGTCCAGACGCCAGTGGTGGCGGAGATGGTTGAGGAAACGAACAATTGGTGATGCTTCTCCGATTTCTGGATGCTGGTAGAGGGGCTGGAGAATTTGATAGCCGTCTTCCATACCGAATATTTCGTATACGGCGTGAGTTCCGAGCATTGTCGCGGTCGTGTAGGCTGCCGATCCTAGAACGACAAATATACCGGGTACTAGCATGAAGCCTGTCAGACGTTCGAGACTTCTGACTGCATCAACTATCAAGCTTCTGGGCCGCGTCAGGTGTATCTCCGACTTGCATTGAGGACATAGGATTTTTGCGGGAGCGCCGGCGCGCCTTCGTGAACTGGGTGCCTCCATGTCCGCTATCCAATCCAGAAGACATTTCTCATGCGCGACTAACACACAAGGACATGGACTCCGCCATTCCGGCGAAGACATTGGTTCATCTTCAGTTTCATCGTTAAAACATATCCAACATTTGCGGGGTTCGTTATCAGATGCTGGTGCTGGAGGCCGCGAGGATGAGGATTGCTTCTGTTGTTGCTCTGTGGTTTCGGATTGTGGGGATTGTGGTCGGTTTAGGAGAAGAGTCTGAGAGTCTTCTGAGGTAGTAGAGAAGGCTTCGCTGTCGGTACGAGGAAGTTGGGCCTGGTGATTGTCTGCAGACGATGAAGATTCCTGCTCACGAGGAGAGGACCTCCGCTGCGAAGCTGGTCGCGGTGGAAGGGAAGCCATTTGTGGAGAAGGTATAAAGGATGGAGGAGATTTTGATGTGTGTAGGCTCCTAGATATCCAGCGTTATATGGCCGAGGTCATGGGTTGTTTGTAATGGGATGGTGAATACCTAGGCGGCGATGCTCAGGTGCTTGTTGTCTTGTCGGCGTTCTGGTTGACAGTTGCCGAACCGGACGTCACTCACTCCCACGCCGAGCCAATATCACCCACCACTCAGAAACCATCACCAAAGCATCTAAATTATCCTAAATATCATATGAACGCCTTATTGAACGGAAATACGACGCTAATCATTCCCCTGATGAATCTTCTCGCCCACTAACCTTTGACATCACTGATGGAACAGGTTCGCAGATCATGCCGAGCGCGAACTACAAATAACACATATGTTAATGATCCTTTTGCGGGCCTCGAAGATGTTCTGTACGCTTCCAGCGATTCAGGATCTACCGAGTCCTCTCCTCCATTATCCGAAGCGGGCGAGGAAGAATTTCAAGCAGCTGTGGATCCAGATGCTCCTGTGGAAGACGAAGAGGAAAATGATGAAGATGACGAGGAAGAGGATGAGGCCCTTTTAGACTCTGAAACTGATGAACCCAAAAGAAATGCGGCAAGAACAAATACGGACGACGCGATATATGACTTTGAGTTGGATGAAGCAGCTCCAAAAGAACTTCGAAATGCCACCCGAAAAGCAACCTCTAGGAGAGTCGTACTAGCAGCCTCTAGGAGAGCCCTACTAGCAACCTCCGCTCATGTAAACCGGATGCCCCAGAGTCAGTTCCTCAAGGAGCAATGGAGTCAAGACGCAGACGTTCGATCTCGCGCCATTTCGGAGTATCATACTAGAGGTGCCAAAGAGCTCAGACTTATAAGCACTTTTGGGCCCAGCAAGGAGGATATAGAGCCAATTCTCAAAGTCAGGGAAAAGCTGCAATGGGATCCTACCCTGCCCACTCGGCACGCAAACAAGCATGGAGTCGGTGGTATGGCCCCAACCTTCTACCTGTCCGAAAATGAGCGGAAACGAGAAATAGAACAAACAAAAAAATGGTATTCTAAACAGGGAGCACAAGGCATATTTGAAACCAAGCAGCAGACCGACTGGCTGTCCATTCAAGATGGCGTCAAATACATGCCGGAACCAGATTATCACAATTTGCTCATGGGTCCATACGGTCACCAAAGACTGTACACTCTAAAAACTGGAGAAGGAATGGCACTCGCTGAATCATTTATAGACGACGGTGATCATATTAATAACACTGGTTCAATTAAACCCCAGCGGCCAGGATGGATTTTATATCTCGGGAGCAGGATTCAACAGCTTCAATGGTTGCCAAACGAAATAGGAGCTAAGCAATATCTTGCCGTATCCGTTCTACAAAAGAATACTAAAGGCCGAACTTCCAGACCATTTCATAATCCGAAATCTCCTGCGTTTAGTGCACAACGTCCATTTCCTACTTCAATACAAATATGGGCCTTTCGATCTCTAAATAATGGCACGGTGGACACAAAACAACCGCCTACACTAGATCTCGTCATCTGCACTGACTGGGGATCCGTCAAACAGTTCAAATGGTGCCCTGTACCGATGTCCGATTCCATTTCACTGGAATCAACAAAAACCATCCATCTTGGCCTCCTCGCTGGCGTATGGGACGACGGCAAAATCAGAGTTCTCGACGTCTCGTACCCCGAATCTCCGACCAACTCGACTCAATACCTCCACATCAAAGAAGCAGCCTTTGAAGCTCAACCCCCCAACACAGTTTGTGCCTGCGTAACCTGGCTGTCCGGCACCAGCATCGCAGCCGGCACCGCAAACGGCAGCGTCGCCATCTGGAATCTCACGACAGTCCTCCCCAACCCAGCTCCAAATCCGAATCCCCGTCCCTGGTTCTACCACACCCTCAACGGCGGCTACATCCTGAATATTGTCTCTGCATACCCCTCACACCCACATTTTCTTGCCACCAACTGCGTCGACGGCTACGTCCGCCTTACTGACCTGCGGGCCCCTCATCTCGACACTGTGCTCAGCTCGCGCAGCCGAATTTTTGCTGTTGCATTGGCGTGGCTTGAGCATCTACAATGTTTCATCTTACCGGACGAGCATTACTACGTCCGGGCCTTGCCGATACGACGGTTTTACATGCATCTCAGCTTCATGCGGGCGAACTCGCAGGCTGTAGCTCTGGCGTGTAGCCCTGTTCATGGCAGCGTGTTGGCGGGGTGTGTGGATGGGGCGGTGTGGGCTGGGAGCCCGGTGAGGAAGATGTTCGACGCGAAGATGGAGGCTTGGCAGCAAGTTTGGTTTGGGCACGAGTGGAGGAGAGGGAAACGAGAGCGATACGGTGCTGATGAAAGCACGAGGGATAATGAGGAGGCGAATGATGGCGAGACCATAGATCCGCAATCTACAGCGACGACTTCAGAAACCGCCGACGTATCCGCACACCAAGCACCAACTTCTGAATCCACGGGTCTGTTAGTTAAACAGGCACCGGATCCTTCTATTCTCCGTAAACCCCTTAGTCGTATTATGGATGGATATAAGCCTTTAGTCTCGGACCTCTCGCAAAGAATGAACGGGCCGAATGTTGAAGAGATTGATGCACGCTACACTACCATTTATGAGGAGGAAACAGCAATCACGCAGTTAGCTTGGAATCCGAATTTGAGGTTTGGTGGGTGGGCGGCTGCGGGCGTGGGGTGTGGGCTCTTGAGGATCGAGGATATTGCTGTGGATGGTGAGGCCGGTAGGAAGGGGTTTAGGAAGGGGGAAGATGATTGAATGAAGTTGATGTTCGAAGGTAGATAGGGCCAGGTAACCACTATTAAGGTGAAGAGAGAAGGAGTATGAATATGTAACAGTCTTGATTGCCATTTAGTTGTAGACTATGCCATATTTGAACGATAATATTCTCCAGACGCGTTAGTGATGCGCAGGTGGCTTGCTTGGCTTGTGACAGCGCAAGATGACGTTCTTGCCGAGCATCTCAGGTCCTCGAGCGCTGTCCCATCAAGTTCCCGCGCATCACCGTCACAGCCAGACATGGACTTCTTTAATGTCAGACAATAGATTTGTATGTTGCATACCATGCGGGCGGCTCTCCTCTTCGGCCGACAATGTCTAAGACAAGGTCTGAGACAATCCGCAGAGTACGCCCCTCGCCACTCCCAGCGGACCTTCTCTTCGCGCATCCCATTCAATCGCCAATACTTCAGACTTCCTCCATCTATCCCTGGCAGATCTCTGCTGCTCTGCGCCCCTCTTAGCCCCCTCGCATTCGTCACTATAGGACTTAATGAATCAGAAAATGGCAAAGCTCACGAGGCAATGCTCGAGGCATCAAGAGAAGAGTTAAAGGAACACGTTCCAAAGGCAATAAAAGGGTCGAAGAAAGTTCGGAGGGGGCTATACTTCTTTATTGACTTGTATATCATCGAGCCAATTTGCACGGGACTACGATTTCTTCACCTGGCCATCATATTTGTGCCTGTTATAGTGACTGTACCATTGATATGGTTTGGCGCTAGGCAACCAGGCCGCGACAATGAACGGAGTGGCACGCTGTGGTGGTATGGCCTCCTGGTTAGGTCAATGGAGAGGGCTGGTGCTGCATTTATAAAGGTGATACTCAACAGTCCAACGTCTAGAAATCTACTGAGGCAAATAGCTCGGGCAATGGGCGGCAACGCGATCAGATATATTTCCTACAGAGATGTGCGCTTCCATGTCTTCCCTCCATTCGCATGCCCCGGCACACTCACTCGCGAAATCGAAGAAAATAATAGAGAAAGCGTTCAATGGGCGATCTTTTGAAGATATCTTTGACGAATTCGATGAGAAACCACTGGGAGTCGGCGCAATCGCACAGGTATACAAGGCCAAGCTGAAGCCTGATCTTGCAATACCAGGAGACACAGATCTAGAGGAAGGACCCCCAAATCTACGACAGAGATTTCGAAAGAATGTGGACATCACGCTGAAGAACACACCACAACGCATGCCATCCACCTACGTTGCTGTCAAGGTCTTGCATCCCAAGGTGGAGAGAATTGTCCGGAGAGACTTGCGGATCATGGGTTTCTTCGCTGCTGTGATCAATGCCATCCCAACAATGGAATGGCTCTCGTTCCCTGACGAGGTCAAGCAGTTCGGAGAGATGATGAGGCTGCAATTGGACCTACGGATCGAGTCTGCCAACCTGACCATCTTCCGCAAGTACTTTAAGCACCGCACAACTGCTTGGTTCCCTTATCCGTACGCAGAATACACAACACGGGAAGTTTTGATCGAGGAGTTTGCCCATGGTATACCCTTAGAGGACTTCCTCCAAAATGGTGGTGGTGTCTTCCAGAAAGATATTGCAGACGAGGGTCTCAATGCTTTTCTGCACATGCTCTTAATGGACAACTTCATCCACGCCGACCTGCACCCAGGCAATATCATGGTGCGGTTCTACAAGCCGGAGAAATTAGACGTTTCCATGTTCAGCAGCGCCAAAGAGAAGAAAACAGGTCCGACAGAATCACCAGACGTAACTGAAGAAGTTTTACAAAAGCTTCGACCATTCAAGACGAATCCAAAGGAATGGGCTGCGGAACTGCAGAGGATTGACATTGAGGGGTATCGACCCCAACTCATCTTTATCGACGCTGGTCTAGTCACTGAACTAAATGCATCTAATCGAACGAATTTCCTTGATCTGTTCAAATCCATTGCGGAGTTTGATGGATATAAAGCTGGACATCTGATGGTAGCACGTTGCAGACAGCCGGATGCAGTCATAGATGGAGAGGTATTCGCTCTTCGCATGCAACATCTAGTCCTGGGTGTGAAGAGTCGAACCTTTGCACTTGGCAATATCAAAATTGGGGATATTCTGAATGAAGTGCTGGCGATGGTCAGAACGCATCATGTTAGACTCGAAGGAGACTTTGTCAATGTTGTTCTGAGTATATTGTTGTTGGAGGGAATTGGAAGAAACTTGGATCCCAATCTGGATCTCTTTGCTGGGTAAGGCGTTCATTGCTCCTATTCTATCCCATTTCCGTATGGTCACACTAATCGATGCAGCGCTCTTCCGATTTTACGACAACTTGGTACCCAGAGCGGTTCATCCATGATCCGCGGTGGCGATTTCTCCATGCTCAAAGTTTGGGCTGGCCTCGAAGCTCGTAGCTTTCTTCAAGCGTCTATCGAGAGTGTAAGTTTGACACGTGCGCCAATCCTCGGAATTATAGCTAATGGCCGTTTAGGTCGAGATGTGTGTCAAGTACGACATGCTTTCCCCAAACATATAGTCCGGTCCAACGGGTCCTCATCACGGCTCTTTATTCAACGCGAGAAAATGTACATTGTTTTGTTTCCATTATATCCAGCTCCTCTCAGCATTTCCCGGCGTTTCTGGGGCATCTTGCATTGCTAGGTTGGACGCGATTGGGCGGCTTTCGATTTTTGAGGCTTGCATCGACGAACGCGTTAGGTCAGCCGGCTTGGAAGGTATAAAGAGAATCCATTTGTCTCCAATTTAGCGAAACAATACTCGTACACTCGTCTCATAATACGCCATATTACATTTCCCAAATTTTCGTGCCAAGAAGATATCGGGGGATTTGGCGGGGAATGTAGAGCTCAGGCAGCAATACGTCATCCTCAACTCGCATCACCACAGCTCTCCTGACACCAAACAACCACCTCACAACCACCTCAAGCTGACACAAATCTCCAATTCCATTACCATTTCTTCAATTACCTCACCACATCTTCGAATTCCCTTAAAATCTCAATTCCCCTACGAAATCTTCTCAAAACCAGTACAGAGCCCAACTTTATACAATATGGAACTAGCAATAGCAGGAGCCTTCCACGCCGCCGAATCTCTTCTTGAAGGCGCCGTCGCCTTCGCAAAAGGCATCACACACCCAACTCTCCCCCTCCGCGCCTCCTTTACCCACATCACGTCCGTCCCGCTCCCCCGACGCTTGCACTCTCTCTCCGTCATCAAAGGCCGCGCCTATATCTTCGGCGGCGAATCCACACTATCTGGCACCATGGCAGACAATGCCATGCACGTCATCATCCTGCCCTCCTCCGGCGTGACACAAGCAGACTACACCGCCATCCCCGCCCGCCCCGCTGACAACGGCGGCGCTGTCCCAGCTGCGAGAAAGGGACATGCGGCCGTGGTTATTGGGGACGGGATATATATTTTCGGCGGCGAGGGACAGGGCGACGAGAGCGGTCGCGTCTGGGTTTTCGACACAGTGTCGAATACTTGGAGTCATCTGGATCCGGCCGAGGGCAAACCGTACCCGGCTCAGCGCGCGGGGCACGCTATGGCGAGTTCGGAACTTCCGGGGCCGAGGGACGAAGTCACGTTTCAAGAGCCTGCGCCGCAGGCGCCAAGGGACCCGGCAACGGTGGTGCCGGAGCCGGCGGTGAGAGGGTCGTGGGGGACCGTGTTTGTGGTTGGAGGGAGGAAGGTTGGGGAGGGGGGAGAAGGAGGGGGGAGGCTGTTCGGGGATGGGCTGGCGTTTGATGTGAGGACAAGGACGTGGTCAAATATCCCGACACCGCCGGGGCCGGAGAGGGAAGGCGCGGCGATGGTAGAGTTTGGGGGGTGTTTGTATCGGTTTGGTGGGAGGGATGTGGAAGGGGTTGTAAGTGGAGGGGCGATGGAGCGTGTAGATGTGAGTAGCGTGTGGAAGCATGCGGAGAGCGGAACGAGTGCGTTAAAGAGCGGGTGGGCTTGGGAGGAGGTGGGGCATCTGGATGGGCAAGGTCCGTCGAAGAGGAGTGGTGCGGGGCTTGTGGGTGTGACGACGGGGCAGGGACGGCGGTATCTGCTAGTGATTGGTGGAGAGGGTGAGGCAAAGCCGCTAGAGGTGGATGCATCTGGGAACGGCGTTACAACGAGCAAAGGATCCAGTTTCTTAGATGATATCTGGGCGTTCCAATTACCACCTGAGAGCACGACTGTCGCGAGCGTTAAGGATGCGACGAGGAGTGCTATCAGAAAGGATACGAAAGAGGCGAAGTGGACGGAGGTGGAGTATCATTATCTTGATGATGCTGGGGACGAGGAGAAGGAGGTGCCTGGCGCGCCGAGGATGAAAGGGATGGGAGCAAGGGGTGGGTTTGCCGTTGCGAAGGGAACGGAAGTTGATGGGGCGAGTGTGGTTGTTTGGGGTGGGTTTGATGGGAACGGGGAGGTTCTTGAGGATGGGTGGTTGATTACTGTGGATAGGTGATGTTGATGTTGTTGGGTTGGAAGATGGGAGCCGTCGATAAAGTGAGAGAGGGGGTTGGGTAAATGAGACAATCGTGTGCATTTGAATTGACTGTAATTAACCCTGCAACTATATGGTGCCCTTGAACTCACCGAGACGTGCCTATTTTGGAAACTTTTCCAATTTAACATGGAATGCTGAGGCACATTGTGACATACGTCGCCACCACATTACCACCACATTACCACCACATTACCACCACATTACCACCACATTACCTAGGTAAGGCTACATTACAACTAGACACATACCATTCTTCTACTTATCCGGCGGATGAGAAACTATCATGGCCCCCAATATAGTGTACTTCAGGGGAGCTGCAGTTCAATATTAGTTATAGATGCCTTAATGCCAGCCATCTCCCATGGAGCGAGATTCTCAACATTGAAAGCACCCACCTGGCTGTTTGAAGCACCTTTGGCGAAGATAATCATGGCTATGCAAGCCGCATAAGCCTCTCTAATCCTCTTTTCGAGGCAGAATGAATCTGGCTTATTCCATCATATGTCTCCTACAGTCGTGTCAGAAGACGCAGAAGTCTCACGCCTTTCTAGAGCCATTCTAGCAGGTGGTGATAGAGTAAACCCTCATTTTCTGGCTAGGATGATGGAGAACACAGCATCAAATCGTAAGAGTTGAAATCCTTACTGATTCCATTTGCACTCTAGTTCGAGAATCGGGTTCAAGCCGAACATTACCTAACAAACACCAGCCCACCAAGATGAGCTCGGAAGTCCACCAACAGTCAAGAGACTCGAATAAACTGTCGTTAAGCACCAGGTCCATCCCTCGAACATCGCTATTGGAGCAATTGTGGAGTCTGCCCATTAGTCTCAGATCTACTCAGCAGCTCCGTCTTCTCCGAGGTCTCCAACGTGAAGCCCAGAAATTACTCACATATCAGCCAGCCTGTCGCAGCTCTCCAACGACGAAGAATTGCAAGCTGCGACATGCATCCCACAACCTCCCTTCATGGCTGGAGGCCTGCAGGAACGCGTTCAAATCTGGTCCACCCAGCCGTCTCCTCCGGTAAACAGTGAACTCACACACTCCACGCCGGTATCGCTTACTGATCGAGGTAAACTCCGAGTTTCGGGATACCCTACCGATGAGTTTGAGATATATCGTCCTAAAATTCCGTTGACCAAAGGCCAGAAAGAACGGAAGGCAGCGCCAAGCAGCAGCTGGAAGCGAGTTTTAATACAAAACCTTACCTTTTCCTCATCTGCAAAGGAGTAACATGTACGGGTCGGACGTCCACCCTGCAAGTCCTGTAGCAAGATAACATGACTCTAATAGTCTACATAGCGCGTGCCTATTACCATAGGGTCTAATGAATACATTTGCAGGTCTATTCTAGCCTATTTCGTCGCTCTATCTTTGTAAGAAGTAGCTTCTCGGTAGTAATGCGGCGGAAATATCATTTCTTTTTAAATGCAGCGATAAGTGTACGCTCATATACATGGATGTTCTCAAGGTCGATAATTTCTAAGAAGCGTTTTATAATAGCTATTGTTACTTAACGTACAAGACGCTGTTAGAGTGGCGTATTGAGTAATAAAGGCCTACTACGAGGCTTCTAAAGGGTTTCAGGGTATTCAATTGTATAGCAAGTAGAAGAATGCAGTATTTGTAGAGATTAGCTGATTCGGGGATACGCCTAGCCTGCAAAGTTCCGTAGAGTGAGGATTTGAATGCGTTGGTGATAGGTAAAGCGATTACCACTATCTTCTGATTGCGTAGGAGCGTCGCGAGGTCGATTCTTGAGATAACGGTGCAAAGAAGGCATGTTTGAGGGTAACGTCGAGGAAAGTTAGGTGTACAAGTGGAGAAGAGGGCCCCTATCCTACTGCCAAGAAGAGGCGTTGAGAGTGAGGGGGCAACCCGTTCATGTTAACCCCTTGTAGACTATCTCTTACCGATCCTGCTCTCTCAGCACAGGGGTTCTTCCCTCATTGTATCGCAGCATGCATACATGCATCAGGCAAGCCTGTCACACAATTTTTCAGCTCGTAAAACCACCCCGCCTGCGAGTAGTAATCAACGGGAATTCCAGATGTGATTGTCTCTCCGTCCAGGTGCAAGCACTCACTCGAGTTCTGGATGCAGCCGCTGACGTCTTCATACAGGAGGACCCGGGCCGGCCCCGCATATCCTCCTTTTCGCAGCTGGAGATATCTCCGCGAATACAAGTACAAGGGGGATACGGGATACACATACTGTTCAGTGCCGGCTGCCCTCCTCCCTGTCGTCCTTTGAAGGAAAAATCTCTTGGAGACCAATCAGCATTTAGTATTTAAGAAAAGTAACAGGGAGGGGGGCAACCCGTACATGTTACCCCCTTGTATCCAAATACTCGTACTTTTGAGTGGGATGATCGGTCTGCGTATGCGGTAGGTGATGCCTTAACATCCCAGACAATGTCGAGAGCTGGATGTGGCCGGTAAGGCCACAATCCACGACAGGAAAGTCCAGGCCCTCGGATTCTTCTTCTTGATTCTGACTCGGCTCCCGCAGTCATCTAAGTAGTGTTTTCAACGACAATCTTCAACTTTGAGAGCTTGCCGAGGATGATGGTGATGGTGTCGAAAAAGCTATGACAGGCCGAACCGACACTTGGGAACGCGCCCGCCGAGGCTAAGCAAAAGCTTGGGCTTCCGCTTGGGTCTCACAAGCCTTTTCGAAAAGCCATGTCCTTCGTCTATTGTCTCGGTATCTTTTCTTTGTTTGGATTAGATTTGCAAGGATGATGGACAGATCTCACCTGATATATATCGCTCTGCCAATTCCAAGCTCTTGGGAAACCGCTCTCCTCCAGGCTTTGTTGCGGCGTTTGTTGCGGCCGCCGAGCGTCAACTTCAAGTTGTTGTGGACTTTTGTTGACGACAAACAACTGGATGGGAAGATTCCCCGTTTGGTGGTTGATTTGACTTTCGGAAGCTTTGGAGCAGGTGAGTATGATATGACTCGGTTCATCGCTGTCTTCGAGCTGAGAGGCTGAACGGAAGCGAGTCCTAGTCCATCGATTGCCATTCGGAGCAAAAGAGCTTCAACTATGCTCGTCGATAGCTTGTCGACAACCGTTGTGGATCTTTGATAATGCTCGAATCCATCAACGCCTATTGCAATCCCTAGCTATCTCAGCCATCTGCATCCTCTTCTCCTCCAGATGCACGACATGATCGAATGGTTGTTTTGCTGGCTTTTTGACAATGAGGTCCGATTTTGGTTGCTCGGATTTGTATCGAGGCAATCATGCAACTGGCTCCATGGATTTCACAAAGCAACGAGCGCGAACGCCACAGTCAGTCTATTGCTGGCCAATACAAATCCACATTGAAATTAAATTGTTGATGTGCCGAAGGATACGTCTGGGGCCGGGCAGAGTCCTCCCCCAGTTTGCTGCACATCATCGCCAGAGAACGCATTGGCCGCGTGTCGAACAACCAATAGCCCACTCAGCGGAGCATATTTTCCAGTCGTGGCATGGGGGGACGGTCCAATATCGAGCACGCGATAAAGTTTTTGAACTCGAGAAAGTACTTTGTGGCCAAAAGTGACCTGACTTTTAGGTGCACAATGACGTCTGTCATCTCGTGACCTTGATTTAAATGAAGCATCGCAGCGCCTCTGTCCGATATTCTGACCACACAAACCCCCTCATTTACCGCCTCAGCCCTATCCTGCGGCGACTGAATCCTGTTTCTCAACGTCACGGGAAAGGATCTACCGCATCCTTGGTGAGTATAACCGAGAAGAACATCGGTGTGCTTCGTATTTGTCGCTGTGCAGAATCCTCGTCTCAGATTTCCTGCTTTGTCACGCAGGTGAAGTGTAATCAGCACTCTACCCTATAACAGTACCTGTTCGGAGCCGAATCGGAGGGGGAACCTCCGAAAAAGCAGTCGCCTGGCGTTACAGCAGCCATCAATAGAATACTGGTGAGATCGTATGATCAATTTTATACTATTCCGATTACGGGGTTTAAGAAACCGCCGGTCATAGAAACACTATGGGCTATTACTTCGACGTCGAGGCTAGGAACTCGCCAGTATGGAGCCTCAGGACCTCAAACTGCTCAAGCCAGCTTTTCGAAGCCAACAAGTCTGCCAGCAAGTTTACAGGCACTGCAGAAGAATCCTGCGAGATAGGTAGTTCCGACCTTTCGCTCCCCCACGAGCTTCGGCGCAAGTGCGAGATTGTCGCTCTATGTTCAAGTCCGGGCAGAGGATGAGGGTATATGAAAATACTGTACAAAGAGGAGCGCGTCCCGATTGCAGCCCTTTGGAGTTGATAGAAGCAGTTGCTGGCATCCACACCTTGATACAAAATACAACCACCTCCGGGAAAGTCGGGTGCTTGGAATAGAAATGCGTACTCTCCAGAGGCGTTACGTTCGGCTCGCAACATTCCAATCGCTCCATTGATGCTGTGGGGTGTCCGCCGTCTCCAGAGTTTTTATTGTACCAATAGACTCTCTGTGTTGATAGAGAAAATAAGAGTCTGAAGAAGCACTCTCCGCGACACCAGAGCAGGGAGCTTTGGCTGCACTGTTCTGTATTTGCCGGTAACAAAACGGCTTCGACCAGTAAACAACGCATGAGCAGTCCAGACGCCTAAGAAATCCCAATGTCCCACAAGAATGGGGCCACCCCTCAGACCATCTTGGCGTTGTGGCTTGCGTTGCGAAATGACTTGAGTCGGTAGGGCAAAATAAGTTTCTTGATCACGATCTTCAAAACTTGCCAGGGGAAATGGATGATAATTTGATGTTTATACACTTAAAAACTGAAGGTTTGGAAAACACGTCACTGTACTGTACGTGCGGGTAAGACAACTCCTCGCCGTCAATTGGCTGTGCCGCAGAAGAAGAGCGATGCTTTGCAGTAACATGATTATCAGATCATGAGGATCCATGATTTATTCTTCTGCTGACCAACTGGGCATTCGTGTATTTAGCGTCCAAGGAGGCCAAGACCCGGCCAGGATATCCACGAACGGCGTGCCTCATGAGGCGCCACCACGACGTCTCATCCACGGGCCTAAGCCTAAGAACCATAAACTGCTTGAGGTCAACTGATGGTTACATATTTTCAAAAGAGAAATAGAGGGTTGGTGAAAAGATATGTCGCCGGTTGCTCGTCCAAGCCCTTCAGGTGACAGTAAGTGGCGCATGGTTCCCATTCCTTGGCCGACTCAGCTTCATAGTACATCGAAGAACGTATTGACGTTTTTATAGAGGTGCACGACGAAACACCAGCGACCCTTGATGGAATAGAAGCAGCAATAAAACAGCTAGAAGCTGCGCTCACCTCTGATATTTCGGGAGAATCAAATCAATCAGCATTTCTCGCCGTGCACCATGATCGACTCGCCGACCTCTATTATTCTAAGTACGGAATGACTGGGAGCAGCAATGACTTGCACGCAGCAAGATTGCAAAGTAGCATTGCTAGCTCGCTTGGACGAGAAGCCACGGAGAATGCGCCGCCAGGTTACTCCCAGGTTTCACAGTGGTGTGCCCTTCAAGGGAGTCGATTGGCGATCCGGTACGACAGGTTCGGCGAACGAAAAGATCTTGACGGCGCAATCGATGCCTACGAAAAAGCTTTACAAACGTTAACAGAAGGTTCAACCTTACAATCCGTCATCTTGATGAACCAAGCGAACTGCCTCTGCACAAGGTATGAGGCGGAGGGCTCCGTAGAAGACATCCAAGAAGCAGTCCGAAAAACCAAGATAGCGCTAGCGGCGGCAGGCGGAAATACTGTAACAATACAGAACGACTTGTCAACAATGTACTTGTCCAAGTATGAGAAAGAGGGAGAAATCGAAGATCTGGAACAGGCGATAGAACTCGCAGAAAAGGCAGTTGAGAGCACGATGAGCAATGACCCCAGATTGTCAACACGTCTCCTCAATCTGGCCAACGCTCTGAGCGCGCGATATGATTGCAACGAGGAGTTCAAGTACATTCAGAAAACCATTTCGACTCTGCAAACTGCTGAACGAGCTGGCAGAGCATGCAACGCTTCATGTATGCCGCAAGTCTTATCCTGTCTCGCCCACGCTCTTTATCTCCGGTACACACGAGAAAAGGTGCTTTCAGATCTGTTCGATGCGATTTACAAGGGTGAAGAGGCCCTCAAGATGGTGAAGAACGCTTCCAATGGCGGTATTCATCCCGAGACACAGATCCGTTTAACCAAGCTTATACATACCTGCAGCGAAGAGGCACGTGAAGTTGAAGAAGGAGAAGATGAGATCTGCGATGGGGATATCTCGGTGCAAGTCTGAAGTGCTGGAGCGGTGGTTCTGAATTGCGCTCAAGGCTTGGAAAGCATCGGAGTCTAAAGGAAGATTAGCAGCAAAAACGGAGGGTTTGAGATGGATCAGATGGTCTTGAAGGGTGGTTGGTGATCGAAAACACTCGCTTGATGAATGGAGTCCGCAGAGCTGAAGTCAAAGGGAACAAAGCAACACCCCGTACTCCGTGGTCCGAAGACACGGAAAGCGGTGATGAGCGTCTGAGTTATGACTGTCGCTCTGGTAGACTCGCCGTGATATCCGGTTCTCGGGGGAACTCCGAGCGGTGTTGGATACTTGCCCTTCTCGTACCACACGATGATAAGACTTTTCACCTCCGGCCCGACTTGGAAGGATCTCGAGCTCTTCAAACATCCCACGTGACAAGGTCTCCTGACATTTTATCCTTTACTTTGTGTTTTATTATTAAACTATCGTGATGTCCTCCAGGGCTTAGCCATGGTCTCCTCATTGATGTTCGGTTTAGGAATGGCAGTCGTTCAGTCCATGTCTTTCTTTGTTGCTTTCTTTGGGTTTTATTCAGCGTCGTGAGCAACTCTCCTGACCAGGTCAGCCGCCCTGGTATCTCTTAGCTTCTGCATTGGAGTTCATTGGCAAATATTCATACGTGATTTTAGCTTTACATCACCGTTTCTTTGCTGTGTTCGTGGTCCATGGTCCATGATCGTCCATGTTTCTCGCCCATCGTGGTACTAATTGTGCGTACGCTTTGTCCCGCCCTGTTCATCTTGGACTGGACCCTTCGGGCAAATACTGCATAAACTTGGATGCATAAGATTCGGCGCACACATCGGCGCGTGCTGGTTGGTCACAGAAGCTTCCGGCCCGTGTTGGAAAGCCGCCAAATTCTGTTGGAGCCGAGAGATCGGGACCGGGGAGCGCTTCGGGATGTTTGGACTAGTGCAAGTCCCCAGCTAGCTTTCACTGGTGAGTAGTTAGCATATTCTTCTCGGAGCTGCTAGGGTGCAGCTCCAGGCCAGTGCGTCCTTCAGATCCAACCAGCAAGATGTAGGTTCAGGTTCGACAGGTTGCTGAACAGTGCGGTGGGCACTTATTATGCGGGAGTGACGGCTGTGAATTGGTTTGCTATGACGAAATAATGTTACCTGGCAATCTTGAAGTTGGTGCACATGGTAAAGTATGTAAGGAAGGAATATATATGCCTGGGATCGTGCCGTAGCGTAGGCCACATTTGGCTCAGACTATGCCATTCTTTGCGATTGCACTCCTCCCATCCTATCAATCCACCATCGCGGCCGCGATCATATTCTTCAGAGCCTATCTACCTAACCGCCCCTTCCTAAACACCACGCATCACTAAACTGGACATTGAACGACCAGTTAACGACAATTCATATCTTACGACCGCGCAGAGACAGTGGAGCGACCGTCGGGGAAGTCCGCAATGTCTCTCCCCGAATTCTGCTTCTTTTATGCAGAAGTTGAAGCTGCGGGGAAAGCTTATTTTAGTAACGATCTGCTAACGACGCTACCATCCTTGGATGCGTTTACGGATATCATTGAGTCCCTAAAGGGAGGTCGCCAGAGTGAAGCCTTATTCACACCAAAGACCTGTCACACCAAAGACGTATTCATACCGCATACTTACACATACCGGAGACCTAACTGCATCGAAGACTTAACCGTACCGAAGTTTTCCCACAACCTAATCACAATGAAGACCTAGTGGTACCAAAGACGTATTCACACCAACAACCGATCGCACGATAAAATGTGAGGCGGTGCACGGAAGGGAGCTCAAATCGAATGATACGATAGGCCATATTCATGAATAAGACGAGACCATTTCTTGAGGAACCCGAGGATTCGGGGGCGAGACAAGAACGAATATGCGTTGAGAACAGCGTTTAAAATAAAACGGAATTTCACATCGAAGCCAACTGTCAAGAAGAGGTATGAGGTTATGGTACGAGTCACGACTGCTCGTAAAGTAGCAACGAGCAGTAGTACAATAACCTGGCCCCTTGTGGACTCGGAGAGATCAACATTACGTTACCTTAAGTGTGGAACTGGACTGGACCAGATTTTGGATTGGCTCCAGTCTGGGTGAATTATGGCCCTAAAGCTTTATCGTACGGCGCGCCAGTTTAGATCCCTAATTTAAAACCTGAATCTGGATCTTCAGATTTCTTATGTTCATTTAGGCCCTTTTGTTTTGCGGCTTTGGCTTGGGCCCTTGGACACTGAATCCCTCGAAGATCCTCTATCGTCACAAATGTTAAAGCTACAATTTCACTTCTCCTTCATTGAACACCCAAAGGCTCCCCAAGAACTGACTAAAGCAGCCTAAAGTCCGCTGGAACTATCCAAACCAACCATGGACGACACCAAGTGCCCAGCCCACGAAACCAACGAAGTGTCGTCAACCCCACAACCCTAACCTATCCGCTAGCCTCATTACACAACATCACAACTACCTATATAGCACCCCTTCTAAGACTCAGACCATAAAACACCAATCAATTCAACAACCAAAACTATGAGTATACTACATTTACTTCCCTCATCCCATCCAACGGCCCTAGTGACACTAATCTAGTACACCTACCCAACGCCATATTCAAAACCTGCATTGTCTTGACCCAGATCACTCCCGCTAGACCCTCAGGCAAATGCAACCCAGTCAATGCAAACGAACGCTCACCCAACCAAAAACGCCAGCACCGAACCCGAGAAATGAGAGAGAAGAGGTGTGCTACCGCGTAGGACTTCGTGATGTATCTCGCCTCCCTTCATCACGCTCTTCGTCTCTTTCCTCGTCACGGCTCCCACTCCCACTCGCACTTCCACCTCCACTACCACTCCGACTTCCACTTCCACTCTCGCTTCCAACAGCATGCCCCTCCTCGCTCGCCCCAGCACTAGCACCAGCACCAGTATCAGCACCAGGCCCAACCCCCGGCCTCCCTGTGCGAATACCTAAAACCTCCTGCAACCTCGCACTCATCCTCTTCCTCCTCCCTGCATCCGCCACATCATCACTACCCCCCGCCACACTCATACCAGCACCCACACCCCCATTGCCACCATGCTCGCGCTGTTCCCTCAGCCGTCTGAGCGCAGCCAGTCGCTCCTCGGCCGTGGCATTAGGTCTGCTGTGGAGGCTAAGCATATCGCGGAAAGCGGAGCGACGACGAGATGAGGTTGCTGTGGCTGCAGCTTCGGGGTCGAGAGGGGGAGCAAGGGAGCTGGACCGGGTGGGCGAGTTGGGGTCGTCATTATTGGGGTCGGCAGATGAGGGAGTGCGCGAGGTTGTTGGGCGGAGGTCGATGCGGCTAGTGTTGGTGTTAGTGGGGTTGAAACGCAGGCATATGATCGATTGAAAGAGGAAAATGCATCTTTATAGGAGAGGACTAGCTGATAGGGACAATATGAGATTAGACTTACCATAATGGGCACGTGCCTGACACATTCAGGAGCCAGGGATCGACGCAGGCTGGGTGGAACTTGTGGTTGCAAGGTAAAACACGGATATCTTGGCCCTTCTCAAAATCGTCCGTACAAATTGAGCAGCCAAGCGCCTCGTCCGGATCAGTTTCTGAGACACCTGCAGCAAGAGGCTGCGCGGGAGAAATGCCGCTTAAGCTTTCTCGATGAGCGTCAGTTGGCTGGGTTTCTGGTAACTCGGAGCTTTCCTGGTTACTATTCTGACCAGTCTCTGCAGCAACGTTATTGGGGTCGTGGGTGATTGCATCACGTGTCTCGCTATTCGACCCTAGTTCAACATCGGTTGGCTTCGGAGCGTCTCGCTCGCCAAACTTGACGATCGGAAGTGTATCTAACATCGCTCGGGCAAGACCTCTTGCTCTACTCTGCCGGGGCCGTCCAAGAACATCACGCGGGCCATATTGGTCTGGGTGGCGATGTGCTCTTACTGCTCCAGTAACAATGATGATGAGGAAAAGGGCAGTGATTATGCCTGTTATACTGTATAGGATAATCATGGCGACAGCGGTCGAGGGGGAAGGGCCTAGAGGATTAGTATTGTTGTTGTTACTTGTGTCTGAGCCATTTGTTCCTGAAGTATTTGTGTTGTGTGAGATGGTCGCAAAGTACATCTGCGACATGGAGGTTTTCCTGAGATCAGAGAGAAGTTTGGCAGAGCCATTCGCGCTCGTCATTGAATATAGGAAGAACTCCTGCAGAGACCCGGGCGCGTTCGTGTAATTGCAATAATCCGAGATTTGGCTATAGAGTAACCCTGCCGTAGCATTCACACTGATAGCTCGTTGAAGCAACCCCACAGCATCAATATTTCCCGGATAATCCGAGGGATCACAGCTGATAAAGGCGATATTCGAGGAGGAAAGGTTCGCCACGGAGCTTGGAGTTGTGTCGAAAAGAGTTCCTGTCAGGCCTCCTGGTGGGGCCTGTAATTAATGTCAGCGTTTGTAAGAATCGAGCGTCGTCTCTCAACTGGAACTCTACCATGTAGCCAGTTGCCGCCCTAGACGTCAAAGGAACAATCTCGGCCACGCTCGACATCCATTTTGAGGCCAGCAATTGGAAAGTTCCAGTCGTAGGTTCGCTGCTGGAAGTATTCGAAGGCGCTATCTGAGCGGTGGCTATAGTCGTGAGAGCTGAATAAATGGCCAGCCATTGATAGGTGAGACGTGCCATGATGGATATTGGCAAGGAGAACGAGTCGTGAGTGACAGGCAGTTCTGTGATGAATCTCGAGATATATGAACGGCGTCATGCGCCGAGGTGAAGGCGGTTAATGGAGGTAAGCGGGCCGTGCGAGCATCTTCTGTCTTTGGCTCAACTGTCAGATGGCGATGACACTATGACAGATAGTATGGCAAGCCGGAAGTTGTCTATCCTGCCTGTCCTGTTTTGTCTCGATGGTGTTGGTGCTATCAGAGACGTGGGTAAAGACGTGGGTGCGGCATCGTCGGAGGGGAGAGTGACCACTAATGAGATCGCCAGTGGAGCGCGGATCTTTGACGATGCAAGCAAGGATGTTGTGGGTTGCGAGAACAAGGCCGGCACTTCACGGCAAGCAGCCTCGAACAGGTGAAACTGGGCATGTCTTGTCGCACGTCAGATTGATGGCAAATATTTTGCACTGCCTCAAAATTTATCCTCAATTCACGCGACCTACCTGGGAAAGGCGGGGGCCGGGGGGCAGTGTCTGGTGTCTAGCTTTATCGATTCTCCACAAATACGGGGAGGGCAACCCTTCGCTCAACCCTTCGCTTAAGGCTATCACCAACAACGAGTGCTTGTGTGTATCAAGTGTGTTGGAATGAGGCTTTCTCGGATGCAGACGATGCCGCGACACTCGTCACAGACGCCTTTTTACGCGTTTCGCCGAACACCAAACATTTCTCACACAGCCCCAGGCCCAAGTCCAGCATTCTGAGCGCGCGTGACTGGCTCCAGCAGGTCGCTTCATGATCCGCAGATAACATAAGTTTCAAAAGCGTCCTGTTTGTAATTGAAAAGGCTTCAAAAAAGCTCAACTTATACATAAGTAGAAGGGAAAACGACTCCTACTCGTAAGTAGAAGACAAACAAACAACGAAGGAGACAAAAACAAGAAAGTCTGGGCCGCAACTCCGCGCTACGCCTGCTTCCCTCCAAGTATAATATACAAGATACAAACTACTCAAGTGATCCAGGTACAACACCAACTTCGGAAACACAACGCTGATATTCACTTCCAGCAGATGACTATCTAAAATCGACGATGCATTACTTCACTACTCCTCCCCATACCCAGGACTACTTGCCGTCTCGTTAGTAGGCTCTTCCGTTGCTTGCTCGCCCTCTTGTCTTGAATGACATGGACTCAAACTGTTGCTGCACCAATTCGCCCACCGCTAAGGTGTCGTACGGATCGATTCCCATGCGATCCAGATCATTGTAGCTGGAGAAGTAAAACCCGACCACAACCACCAGGTACGACAGGATAAGAATCGATCCCTTGAAATAGTTGCTCTTCCCCTCTCCATACATATACGACAGGAGAAACACACACAATATGACTGTAACCATGTCCCACTGCGGGAAAATCAGAGCTAAAACAATCATTAGCATTGAACATTAATCAAACGCGAGGCCTAAAGAAGTGGGTTACTCACTGAATGTGTGGTTGATGATCTGGTCAGGGTCAATAAACCGGCCTTGTATAGCGCTGAAAAGTACGAGGCATGGAATCTGAAGCAAGCAGACTTGCAAAGCGTAGGCCGAGCCTATCTCCATCGAAAGTGCAATATTTCCGTTCATCGCGAAGGAGATAGCGTTCTGATTGTAAAAAAAAAAAAAAAAAAGGCGATTAGCACTCTCCAATAGCTATTTTGAACCTGTAGCTCTCGAGGCTTACCAAAAACTCAGTCGTGTTAGGCACAAGCGCGAAAAGGGTAATTCCCAAAAACTTCTCGTCAATATCCACGTTCTTCAGCACTACATCAACAGTGTTGACCAAAATCTCCGCAATCACGGCATACGCCACTGTAGCCGTCAGAAGAATGACCGCACTCTTTTTCCGGCTCCAATTTGGTGCATCATGGCCACCAGCTTGAGCAGGTATGGTGTCCTCCGTTTCTTCAGCAAATGTCCCAGTCCTGTGAGCCACCGGTCTATCGCCGTGTTGTTTCACTAGTGTGTGAGCGAGCTGCGCAGCTTTGCGTGGAGCCTTCGTCGCGTCACGAGCGGCTACTGCGGCAGCTGTAGCAGCCATTTCAGCCACGTGTCGAACGAGACTATGGTTTTGTTCCTCTGAGAGCCCATCAAGGTGAAGACTGTTGTGTCCCCTATCCTCGTCGGCCTCCTTTGGTGGGACAACATGCGGGGTTTGACCATCTCTACTTTCTACGTAATTATGCCGCTCTTCTGGTATTTCTCCGTTAGGTCCCAGCCCGACCTGCTTAAAAGATTGTCCCAAAATGCGTTTGTATAACTGACTTTCTCGAATATCGGACCGAGGGAGCCCGCCGGTAGAAGTGTTAGTAGCCTGTCGGGAAAGAGCATGAAGTTGCTCCAGTTGGCTACTACCACTAGCATAACTTGTACCCATGTCAACTTTATCGGCCTTCTTTTCGTCTAACTCACTGCTCCAGATAACGGCAGCATGAGTCCTCAAGGTAAACAGTAGGCCTATGACATAAGAGAGGAAGAGCATGACTGCTGCAAACCATATGTATGGTCGTACAGCCTCGGTATAGAATTTATCGTGAACATCGGGTAGTTGTGCGTAATAGCATCGTCTGCAATCACGATCCTGCGAAGATGTGCTGTGCTTGACGCATTGGTGGCAATTCAACTCGTGCTAAAAAGCTGTTAGGGGAAGTGCCATGAATATAAAGAATGACGACTTACACTTCCATAAATTTGATAAAAGAGAGTTGGACCGAAGGCACCGATGACGGCGAAGAGAAGCATCGTCGAAGTCACGCCCGCAGACTTGACATTGAAGCGTTGTGTTTTTCGTTTGAGCGCACCAAAGCACATGGAGAGTCCTGGAAGGAAGAGTATACCCGCAAAAATACTTCCGATGATACTTCCCTCAACCAGTTGGGCCTTGCCTTCATTCAATGCCACGCAATATAAGAAAACTTCCACCACAGTAGAGAAAAAAGCGTTAATGGTGGCGCCGACTCCCATGGATGACTGAGCAGAGATTGATGCTACAGCTTGACCTATGAAATACGCCAGAGGAATAATGGAGAACAATGCCAGCGTGAAAACGAAGAACTGGTTAGTCAATCCAATCTTCAGACCCAACGTAACATCCAGAACCCAATAATCGAAAATAACGAAGGCAACGATGCCCAGGAGATTGATGAGGAAGATGTTAGTCCCGTCAATAGTATACTTCCAATACTTAGATCCTACGGCGCGGTAGGTACAAAGAAGAATGGACGAGGACGGGTCTCCTGGGCGGCGTGTATCTGCACTGTCAGAGTGAAAGGAGAGCGCGAGAGGATGCCTTCGGAGGTGGTCGAAGAGGAGAAGCGTGACTTTGCCCATTGGTATGGTGAAAACAAAAAGCCAGCAGAGGCCGGACACCAGCAAGAGTGTAGGCGTAAGTAGGCCGTAGAAAAAGAAGAAGAAGATAACTCTGCCGACATTCCACTTCCCTCGACCAAACAGCCGCCTTTTCGTCTTAGTAGTATCAGTATGAGGCAGGTTACCCCGTCCAGTCCTTCCAAGTAGGCTTGTTGTTTCATCGGCGGAATCAATGCTGTTCCTTCGGCGGCCGATCAACGATCTACTGTTGGCGGCACTAGGTCCAAAGAAAAGTCGGCCTTCTTCAATATCTCCGCTTTGCCATTGCTCGTATTCGCTGATGCTTCTGCCTTCTCCCTCGTCTTCTTCTGCATATGCTTCGTCCTGCATAAGTTTGACATATTTCCCAAAAGGGTAGAGGAGATAGCCGGCTAGCTGGAACAGGAGCCGAGAATATTCCATGCAGCTGTCTAAGAAGCCGAAGGCAAAGCATAGAACACCTCCGGCAACTGCAATGAGTGCGAGCCACCAGCCAAAGAGAATCGTCCAAAATAGGTTAAACAGAAGCAACCAGTTGTTAACGAACAACCCAGGAGTCGAGTGTATGTCTCCCTCTGCATTCCTTTGTACTGATCTGTCTTTTTTGTAAAGCGCAGGTTTCCAGATCCTGATACCGAACGGGTGCGTTACATTGATGGCTTCTTGACGATCCTTCAGTGTGAAGCTGTCCGCATCGCTGAGATCTCCGTCATCGCCATCATCATTACTATTACTATCACAGGGCTCTCCTTCTTCTTCTTCTTCTTCTTCCTCGACTTGTATTGTACCTTCCTCTACTGAAGAGCTCGGATGGCGATCTGTATCAGTCGGAGCACCCGCCCCTTCTTCCTGGATAACTTCGTCTTCTTGGGAGTCTACACTCGCAAGGGTTGGGACTTGAGCAGCTTGCTTACGTCTCAAAGTAGAGGGCTGCCTTCTCAGTGGAGGCACCTTGACATGCCGTGGAGGCGGCGCAACCAGATCCTTATCCACTTCGTCCTCAGCATCGTCAACCGAGAACTCCTGGCCCTTATGAGGGGTATGCGATGAAGGAGTCCTTCGCCCTATGCCGGGTTTCTTAGGTTTTGGAGGTAGTCGTTCTGGGGATCCAATGTTGTTACGACTATGTAAGGAAGAAGTTCCAGTTATTGAGCCTGTATAACTAGCGTTAGCGGGAGCAAAAACGATACAATATTTTGCTTGTTCTCACCATATCCCGCAGTCTGGGTCTGTATAGCTTGCGGCCTTCTTCGTATCGTATCAGCACTTGAAGTGAGACTAGCATTATGGCCGCTTTGAGCAGCGTTCACACCCGATGCGGTAGAGCTGCGTCGGGTCGAATTGTCTGGAGATGGATCCCTTCCGCGAGCCGTGGCAGGCCGGTCGTCCTCAGCCATGACGGCGAATCGTGAGGGGTCGGATTGGGGTGCAGGCTTGGCTATGTACCTAGCAGGATTCCCAGTTGCTTATCGAAGTTTTTTTTTGTTGTTGTATGTATCAGGCCGAAGCCTCGAGGCGGCCGCGGTGATGAAGAAAAGGAGACGATTCTTGCATAGCAGGCAAGCTCGTAGAGATTCTCTTCGAGAGATCTTGAAGGATGCAAGTGACGGCGATAACAGATTCTGCAGTGTATCAGCGATCACACCGAAGAGACATGAGACCAACGCGCACGTGGAGACGGAGGGATGGTCAACTAAACTGCGACTTGGCAGTAGCGTCCTGCGGTATGGAATATTAGTTATCCCGGATTCCGTTGTGGAGCTGGAAAGTTCCGCAACACGCAGACCGACACGGCTCAACACCAAGCTTCCATCACTACCATCGCCTGAAGTCACTCCCGGCCGTCTTCTTTCACTCGCCTCGCTTTCATCGTCACCTTTATCTATTAACATAATCCTGATATTAACCGCCCTGATAGCCTCGATCGATTCCAGAAACTGTGCACACCCTCCCAGTCCGCTCGCGCCTTCCGCCACAGCCATGGCGCTCGACACCTTCTTCCATAACAAGATCGAGAGCATGAAGCTCGAGATCATACAAGGCCAAGCAGTATTGCGAAGGCTAGAAGCCCAGCGAAATGATTACAACTCGCGAGTGCGGTTACTTAGAGAAGAGCTCGGCCTACTACAACAGCCGGGTTCCTACGTCGGAGAAGTAGTGAAAGTGATGGGCACGAAGAAAGTTTTGGTAAAAGTACACCCAGAAGGCAAATATGGTTGGTATTTCTTCTCGTGCACATAGCAGCTCCTAACCTGTGGTCAATAGTCGTCGACATCTCCGACAACGTAGACATAAGCAAACTCACCGTCGGCAAGCGCGTAACGCTCCTCAGCGACTCCTACAAGCTCGAGAAGATGCTGCCCTCATCCGTCGATCCCCTCGTCTCTCTTATGATGGTGGAGAAGGTACCGGACAGCACATACGACATGATTGGAGGCCTGGACCAGCAGATCAAGGAAATCAAGGAAGTCATCGAGCTTGGCCTGCAACACCCGGAACTATTTGAATCGCTCGGTATTGCACAACCAAAAGGTGTTCTTCTCTACGGTCCTCCTGGGACAGGGAAGACACTGCTTGCGCGAGCCGTTGCGCATCATGCAGACTGCAAATTCATCCGAGTCAGCGGGAGCGAACTGGTACAGAAATATATCGGTGAAGGCAGCCGAATGGTCCGCGAGCTGTTTGTCATGGCTCGAGAACACGCCCCCAGTATTATCTTCATGGACGAGATCGACAGCATCGGGTCGAGCCGTGTTGAAGGAAGTTCTGGTGGAGACTCTGAAGTGCAGCGGACTATGCTAGAGCTGCTAAATCAGCTTGACGGTTTTGAGCCCACGAAGAACATTAAAATCATCATGGCTACCAACAGATTGGATATCCTGGATCCAGCGTTGCTGAGACCGGGCCGGATTGATAGGAAGATCGAGTTCCCACCCCCAACGGTCGAAGCCCGTGCAGACATTCTGAGAATCCACTCGCGCAGTATGAACTTGACCCGCGGAATCAACCTCAACAAGATTGCGGAGAAAATGAACGGGTGCTCCGGTGCAGAGCTCAAGGGTGTCTGTACTGAAGCTGGCATGTTTGCGCTGAGAGAAAGGAGAGTGCACGTCACGCAAGAAGACTTTGATCTTGCGACCGCCAAAGTCCTGAACAAGCACGACGACAAAGCTACAAGTTTGAGCAAGCTGTGGAAGTAGTGGCAGTCGGGGTGCGTGGAATGGTGTGGTATTGGTGGGTGATTGGTGGGTGATTGGGGGGTATTCAAGAGTCTTGAACTATAGCTAGTCAAGTCGAAGTGCTCTAGCTATCATGTATTTTATCAAGCATAGCGAACATGGCTCGTTAGACCTTTGGAGCTGTGTCAAAGGCCCATGATTTTAAATAATTCATATTTGATCTACACCGTCTTGCTACCTAAGTATGTGGAAATGTTAAGCCCTAGCGATCGGGCACAACTAAGCAAGTTTTAATTAGGATTGGTATACCGCCGTGAAGCTAATCCAACCGAATTCTCTAAATGCAATACAATCATTTGCAGTTTTAGGCCAAAAGGGCTCCAGAGGTGCGTACATGAACTGGGAATCATTGCCCATGACTGAGTATTTTTCTCAACCTCACCAAATAGTATTCGGAGTGGCTCCATCTATAAATCGAGATACCACTATGTCTAAGGCTAATACCGTTCATAAAACGTTCAAAGGCGTTCCTGAATTTGAAAACAGCTTCAGAGGTAGCCATGGGAAGGTCAAATCCCTCTATCAGTCTTCGTTTATACTCAGTGAATAACCCCATCATAGTATCACGTGTTTGTGCGCCAAACACACCTAGACAGGGCTTCACCTTATTCTCACTTTAAGCCTCGCCTCATAGGGGTGCCTGGATAGTCAACACGACGAGCTCTTCCTGCACCAGACCGACCTCGGCGTCACTACCTCGACTATATCTCCCCTTAGGCCTCCCATTGCAAGCCTACCTTTGCATCCAACACGAGCAGACTTTCGTGCACCACATTGAGCCTCGCGTCCCTACTTCAACCATATTCATACTTCAAGCTTCGCAGCCAACACACGAAGGCCTTCCTGCGCCACGCCAACCTCAGCGTCACTTGCTCGACCAGATTTCCGCTTCAAACCTCCCATCACAAGTCCGCCTACATAGCCAACATGGAAGGGCATTCCTACACCGCACCGGACTTAGCACTACCCTACTGGACCACGAGTGCCAAAATCCAGAGGCGGAGCGGCCGCTAACGACGTCGGCAAAACACTAGCGATACCAGAGTCCCAGGAGGAATCTTAAGTTTACATTCAGCCTTCCAGCATTCATGCTCCTAGGGCCCCAAGAGGAGCTCGAGATTAGTCTAGGTCTAGACCCGACAGCCCCATCATGCTTTCATGCGTAAGCAGCAAACCAATCCGACGGCGAAGCCTTTCCCCTGGAAGACAGCGGTCGGGTCGTATATCATTGAATGCGAGGCCGTCACTGGGCCTTTCTTCAACAGCGAGGCGTTTGGCAGGCTGACACTGGATATTGAGGTTGCGGAGTGCGAGGACGAGACGATTCCTGGTTTAAGCGCTGGATTTGGCTTCAGCATACTAGAGTGTGTGATGTTGCTTGCCAGGAGCGAGAGCGCTCTTGCTTCCATTCAAAAGATATTCGAGGACGAGATGGCTTATAATACTGACAATGACGACTACGACGAAGAAGAGGAAGAGGAAGAAGAGGAAGAAGAAGAAGAAGAGGAAGAAGAGGAGGAGGAGGAGGAGGAAGAGGAAGAAGAAGAAGAAGAAGAAGAGGAAGAAGAGGAGGAGGAGGAGGAGGAAGAGGAAGAGGAAGAGGAAGAGGAAGAAGAAGAAGAAGAAGAAGAAGAAGAAGAAGAAGAAGAAGAAGAAGAAGAAGAAGAAGAAGAAGAAGAGGCTGAGGAAGATGTGAATGCTCTTGGGGGTGAGAGCAAAATTAAGATGGAAGAAAAAGGCCAAGACTCATCTGCACACCCGGACGAACATGCAGGTATGGAGACGAAGATGCCAGAAGAACATCTACGCAGAGTGTACCTCCAATAGCGTGACAAGGAGACTGAAAATAGTGAAACAAAATTGGACCATAACAACTTGAATACTAGATATCTAGATTTTACGGATTACAATGTAATCTGTTCGAGAGAAGGGCAGAACTAGGTATTATCGGTAGCGATATGTGATTTACGGGATACAAGATGGACCAGGTACCGAACAATATACAGAGTGATTGGAGCGACTTCTCAAGAGAATCATATACGAGAGAGATGAATGAATTGAGGATGAAAAGGAGACAGGGGGAGATTTTGGCTTAATACAGGCCTATGAGAAGATTTCGTCGGCGTCTGCAGGACTGATATCCCACCGTGCTCGTTGGCTATTGTCACGAGGCTTGTGCAAGAGACTCTCACCAACCACTATATAATAATAAGAAGAGAAGAATAGTCCTGATGCGAGATTGAGAGCTCTGCTCTCACTCACCTGCACAGTATGTCCGTTCCTGGAAGGTATTTCAGAAAAAAATTGGAGAACCCATTCTCTCTTCGTCTCGTGTCCCCTCGTCCCTCGAGGACTTGGAGCGCGCTGTATATTCTTTTTTGATAGGTAAGTTGTCGAGCAGGTTGCCACAAGAAAGAATGCGCCAAGTTGTCCCTGTCATTCTCTAGCGCCACGCTGTCTCAGGGGTTGCCGTGCGACCTTCCTCGCTGGATGACCATGCTAACAACATCACTCGCCGCTATCACATTACCTGCAATTTACTTAAAGAACCTCACAAATCGCCGGCGTCTCTCGTGGCGACCTGTGCAGCCCTCAAGTCGCAATGGATTTCGAGTCGATAGGTAACTCCAAAGCATCTAATCTGCCGCGCGACAAGGAGTCGCGAGCCTCAAACTTCATGCGCCACTCTGTGCAGCGGTAAGTACTGGGGCGTTATTGGAACATCGTTCCCCCAGACCCTAGCCCTACCTCCACAGAGGAGGCTCCAACAGCTTCTCGGACTCCGGACTCGCTATCATATATATTGCTGAGACATTAGGACTCCCACTTTCTAGCCTTGTATGGCGGAAGAGTCCAGGACAAGGGATCGCCGGAAGTATTCCTGAATGGATTCAATGCGCCGCTGCATCCCGTCCCATGAAACCTTTGTTCGCAATGTAGATCCTCTGGACCCTCGATGTTTGAATAGTTAATATCCAATCATATGATATCGCGGAGGAGTCCAGTCTGAAAGTAGGTGTGACCCTTCCCGCGTGGTGCCTGTCTTTGAAGAGCGATAGCAGCAGGACAAATCAGCAGCCACGCTGAGGTAGGCTGAACATCGCATTGTATATATGCTGTGTCCCCTTTATGACTCAAGTTAGTTTCCCTGTGTTCTGTTTCTTCAATTGCTTCTTTTTTTTTTTTTTTTTTTTCCTCCTTATCAATTTCTCCGGGGCAAGTTCCTGTGTGGTATATCCTCAACGAAGACTGAGATACGATGGGTTACGGTCAGCAACTTACCTTTCATAAACAACGCACTTTTGGGACTCGGAACTTACTGTATTAGGGGGTTACATGACGCTTATTAATGGCTCGCCATACGACTGGACCTTGGCGGGCCAGCACTCATATCAAATGAGCACCTGGAATTGGCCGACTGTCTCTGCAGGTACTAAATCGACAGCCAGATATTTCTTGTTTGGACATAGCATATTTACTGTATGTAGGCAAATCAAACAAAGTCTACATTGAATACGGCACAAGCGGGTCAACCAGGGATGATGGAGGTGAAGCATACTATGCGCTGTCTGACACCTCCAATACCTTTGAAATACAAGCCAAGAAACCCTCGGACTTTCATCTATATGTCACACTCAATGGCATGTCGACGAAAACCAACCCTCGAGGCGCCACAATAGACGAAGGGTTTAGGCATAACGGCGCCGTCAATTGGATCCTATCCGCCGACGAAAGTGGTGCCTTCTGGTCGAACAGCGCCCCTCCTGTTGACTGGATGCAACAGAGCCTAGGTTCTCTGGGCAACCGAACACTTCGACATATCTGCATGCCTGGATCCCATGATGCAGGAATGAGTTCGTACAGCCCAGGGACGGTTGGGGCCAACTTTGAGAATACGCAAGCCCAGTATCTCGACATGTATAACCAACTGCTGTTTGGATCCCGCTACTTTGATATTCGACCGGTGGTTTCCGATGGCGTGTTTGTCTCAGGACACTACTCCGATGTTGATGGCATTTGGGTGGGTGGAAACGGTCAGTCAATATCGGATATCATCGCCGCGATCAACAAGTAAGGCAAAAATCTATCCAGCATGCATAAGCTCTAGACCGCTGACTCTGATTTTAGGTTCACTGCTCAATACCACGAACTGATCATCATCAACCTGAGCCACACGTTGGATACCGACAATAATTATGTGGACCTCAGCCAGGCACAGTGGAACCAACTCTTCGCCCAGCTTGGAAGCATCAACAATCGAATTCTCAACGCCAACCCAGGCAACACGGACTTTTCCAACAATGTGCTGAATGACTTCATTCAGAACTCGGCATCAGTCCTCATCATTGCCCAGCTTCCGGGCGGGATATCGTTGGGAGACTACGCAAACCAAGGCATCTTCAGCCAAGCAAACTTCCCCGTCTTCGACTCCTACTCCAACTCCAACTCGGCCGAAACAATGGAGGCCGACCAGCTCCAGAAACTCGCAGCCAATCGAAACATTGTTGCTGACCCAGGGTCCCGGAAAGATGTTTTCCACCTCCTGTCCTGGACTCTAACGCAGCAGCCGGAGGACGTGCTGAATCCCGATCGAGCCATCCTGAACCTGGCCGTCACCGTCTACGACGACTTGTTCAGCACGGCGTACAATGCGTTTACACCAGAGTCTTTCCCTAATGTGCTATACATGGATGCATATGCGATTAGGGATAAACCTGTGCTTTTTCCTTACGACAAGCCGGCGGCTGTTACCGCGTATCCGGACGTGTATGCTTTGGCGATGGCGGTGAATAACGGGATTGCTGCGAGGAACAGTTATGTCACGAGCGGGAGTTGAGCGGTGTATTAATTATGATATCCCTGTACAGATTCTTCCTCAGGGAAGCTTTGCTCAACGAATTTGTTGGAATGAGGCTTAACCAAAATGACATGGACACGCAGCAGATGGCAATTTTCCATATGTAGACTGACTTGCTTTTCGCCGCCGATCCACTTGCCACTTCTGTAAGGCGTCAGACACGCAGACACCTTACAGCAGACACCTTACACCTTACAGCAGACACGCTTGCACTTGGTTCGAACCGCATAATCTGCAAGGAGTGGCGTGGTAAATCTAACATTCCGATAGCGGAGAAACTAGATAATGCGCGTACCAGAGCCCCATCTAAGCCCTTTTCGTGTGAAACCAGTCAACCATGCTACAACCACGGAGCGTGCAAAGGCCGTGAATTCAGCCCAGCCATTAGCTCCGGATCCAGAGGCCACTTTCCTGGGACGGGTGGGACAGCAAAGGGTTGACGATGGTCAGGCTAGAGAGCTGGGTGGGAGAGCTGGGTGGGAGAGCTGGGTTGGAGAGCTGGGTTGGAGAGCTGGGTTGGAGAGCTGGGTTGGAGAGCTGGGCGAGGGCTTGGCTGGAGGGCTGGTTTACCCGGATTGGCCTCATGTCGATAGCCTGGGGAGTAGTATGGTTAATGGTTTATAGCAGGGTCTGGCTTGTTCGGTGGAGTGCTGAGTAATATCGAGCCACGGCAAAAGATTTTGTAGCCGAGCCAAACGAGGGTTGACATGCATGACGTACGACAGGCACGTTCAAAAAAAAAAAAAAAAAAAAAAAAAAAAAAAAAAAGAGCCCCCTTTCTTCACGAATTCGTGAGTTGTCTGTAGCATAGCCACTTTAATTCCATGGAGATTTCTATGAGAAGATTCAACAAAAACAACAAATTCCGGAATGGGTACCTGGCACAGCTAGAAGGGGAAGCTCGGTCCGGTAAACCAAGGGGTAATTGTTTGAACTTCCCAGGTTCTCTTTTCTCATGGCGGACAACCTAATTCACACCAACGTCGGCGGCCTCGACACCTCCTTCGAGTCTCGGCCGTGGGTTTGCTTGCTGCAGCTCTGCGCGGGTGACGCGTCCCAATATGTAAGTTTCTATGACATGCGGTATGAGAATGCCTGGTTGCTATTTATGCTCTAGGCCGGTTGGAGCCCTAGCCAGGAGAAACCTTTCATCCGCAAACATCTTGTGGCTGTCTGAGCACGGCAGTTCGGTAGTTCGGTTGGCGAAGCACTACGAGCAGGGCGCCACACGCGATGGGCGCTTTTGATCGTGGAGTCCGACGATGGGGCGTGGTGTGATGTTGCGCCATTCCCAGTGTGTTCTTGCCCCGTTCTTTCCGCCGTTGAGGTCGAGAAAATTGCCGAAGTGCGGCCCTCGCCAAGGCAAACCGCCCCTTCTTTTGCGATGATGATGGCATGTCCTGTCGGGGCGTACGAGGCCAGTTTGTTTTGATTCCATCGCACCCACGACACGAGAGGCTTCTCCTTCCGGACAGGTGTCATGGCTCCTCTGCCCCTCACGCCGCCGCTGTTTCGACCAAGGGCTCGCATCCGAGGATGCCCACGGCGTTTCTCGAGCAAAACTCTGCCAAACTCTGCCAGTGTCTGCCAGTGTCTGCCAGTGTCTGCCAATGTCTGCCAGTGCCTGCTAGTGTCTGCCAATGTATGCCAGCGCCTGCCAGCGTCTGCCCTCTCCCCGCCGGGTTGGAAAAAAGTCTGCGATGAAGCCATTTTAGGGTTGGAGGGGCGGGGATTGATCTCCTTTCCCGAACTCCACCATCCTCTTTCAACAAACTATCGAACGAGGGTTTCCCTGGTCTCACGACACGTTCCTGCATCCGATGCGTCCCCACGCGGATGCCATGCACGCTTTTCGCCCACATCCACCCAATGACAGATGGACACTCTTTTCTATCTCAATGGGTCGATTGGTGGAGAGTTCTGACGCAGGGCTGGGCTGGCCATCTGGGCAGGCGATTCACTTGGCGAGGGCTTCGGTGCCATCTGACCCATGCCACCCATGCACTTTCGTCAATCGAGACGGGCAGGGACGACCGTCTCTCTCTCTCTCTCTCTCTGTGTGTGTGTGTGTGTGTGTGTGTGGTGTGTATGTTGAAGGCCTTCCCATTCATAACCTCACCACCAGCACCTCTTCTCTGATTTCCTTTCCTTCTTTCCCCTCTTACACTCTTCTTAATGCCCTTGTAGGCAAGTCACTCATTTTCCCTACGGACCCACACTCGCTTTTTGCGTGAAGATTAGATCCACGTGCTCTCTCAAAAGTGGCTTGCTATGTTCACCTCCTCATTGATTTTTTGATAACCCTTTTTGGTAATACTTCTTGGAGGATATTATTTACACACCCTTACACGTTATCATGCATTTCTCTACCGCTTGCATTGCTGCCGTCGCCGTCCTGCCCGCTCTTGTGGCCGGCCATGGCAATGGAGGACCAAAGATATTCGGGCGTCGAACTGTTGCGGAATTGAAGGCGAGGAGCGTATTCGGACACGTCCATGCTCGAGGAGCCGGCAATGAAATCGACCATGATCCGTCACATATTGCCAAGCGCGAAGAAAAGGTCAAGCGCCAGAACACGAGTGGACAGTGTGGTGCTGGCTACGGATCTTGCGCGGCGGGATACTGCTGCTCTCCTGCGGTATGGCATCTACTAAATGAAGGATTGAATATTGAGGAGCGTCGAATGCTGATAATCCCATAGGGCTGGTGTGGCAACACTATTGACTATTGCTATTCTCCTGGTTGCCAGTATGCCTATGGTCCGGCATGCCCTGAAAACTCAACGCCAGCGGGTACAAATACTTCGACAATTGCGCGCACTTTGGTTGGATCGGTAGCTTATGGAGGAGCTGGTGTCTATGACTGCGTCGTAAGTATCCCGCACTCTAAAATTGGCCCCGCAGAGACTGAGTGGTTGGACTACAGACCCCTGGCACAGTCGCAATCACCTACGACGATGGCCCGTACCTATATACCAGCAAAATTCTTGACGTCTTAGCAAGCTATGGCGCGAAGGCCACGTTCTTCATTACTGGCAACAACATGGGCAAGGGGGAAATCGACATTGCGGCCAACGGCTATGTCCCCATCATCCAACGCATGCACACAGACGGCCATCAAATCGCCAGTCACACCTGGACTCATCTCGACCTGAGCGCAATATCCCAAGCGGACCGCAAGCAACAAATGTGGAAGAATGAGATGGCACTGCGCAACATTCTCGGTTTCATCCCGACCTACATGCGCCCGCCGTATTCCAGCTGCACCTCTGCGTCGAACTGCGAGTCCGATATGAAAACCTTGGGCTACCATGTCACCTACTTCGACGTCGATACCGATGACTACAACCAAGATTCCACAACGCTGATTCAGAACTCCAAGAACTGGTTTGTCGGCAATATCACCGCCGGTGGCGCCACGGCAGCCACCTCCGACTGGCTCGTTATCGGTCATGACATTCATTACCAAACGGCCTACAATCTGACTGACTACATGCTCTCCACGTTGACCACGCTCGGCTACAAAGCTGTGACAGTAGGGGAGTGCCTCGGCGATCCTGCTGCGAACTGGTACCGCACAGATCCTGGTTACACCAGCAGCAGCACGACAAGCGCATCCAGCACCGCATCGTCTACGGTAAGGACATCTTCTACCAGCACGGTTAAAACTACTTCCACCACCAGCACCACCACTGTCAAGTCCTCTTCTTCTTCGTCTGCTACTAGCTCTACTGTCAAGTCCTCTTCTTCTTCGTCTGCTACTAGCTCTACTGTCAAGTCCTCTTCTTCTTCGTCTGCTACCAGCTTTACTGTCAAGTCCTCTTCTTCTTCTTCCTTGTCTTCTTCCTTTTCTTCTTCCTCTTCTTCTTCTTTCACCACCACCACCACCACCACCACCACCATCACCACTGTCAAGACGAGCTCCACCCCCTCTTCGACGCTCAAGACCTCCACCACTTCCACTTCTTCGGCCAAGTCCTCTAATACCTCGTCAAAGCCCTCATCCGCATCTTCATCGACGTCCTCTGCGCCTGCCGCCTCGAGTAGCGTACGTGTTTCTCCAGATGCGTCGTGTGGCGGTACGAATGGGTACACGTGCTTAGGCTCTACTTTCGGCAATTGCTGCTCCACTCATGGATGGTGGTGAGTTTTCCCTTCCTTTTCTACCCGTCTTCCCCACACTCCAGTCTAAGGAGAAGGTGATACTGACAACTGCAAAAGCGGCTCCACAAGCGCCTACTGCGGCACAGGCTGTCAATCCGCCTTCGGCACCTGCGGCATCAGCACTGTTTCGTCGGCTACAGCGTCGGCTCCCACAGCATCGGCGACGACTGTATCGACGGACGGTAGCTGTGGCGGCACGAATGGATTTACGTGCTCTGGGTCGACATTTGGAAACTGCTGTTCGCAGTATGGGTGGTGGTGAGTTTTACCCCTTTGATTTCCCTGGATTGGGGTTTAGCGAGATTTGCGGTGGGCTAACGGTGGGATAGTGGATCGACGTCGGCATACTGTCTCGCGAGTGGAGGCTGCCAGGCGTTGTATGGAACATGTAATTGACATTGCGGGGTTGGCTGATTGAGGTGGAGGGGTGTTTTGGGAATTTGGGAATGGATGAGTTTTTGAAAATCGCGCAGAGGATTGATATTGTTGGATTTGTTGATAATGTACATCTGATCTGCATTCGATTTAATGGGGTTTTTACAGCATTGTTTGGTTGGATCATGTGAAATCAAATGGACGCATACTACATAACTAATCAGATATATGGACGCGCAATTAATATGATTTACTACATTGACAGTGTGCCGAAAGAACGAGATGGTCTGATAAAAACATAAAGGCGTTGGCCGAATTAGGTGGAGCGGAAATTGGTAGAGCGGCTAATGTATTTTTGTTCAACATCTATCCAACGTCACTGTCGCACCGGCTTATCTTTCTCGACGGCGTCCTCCTTTCTGCTGCGCGGAGGTGAAGATGTTCGGTTTGAAGAGATCCTTTTTTTTTTTTTTTTTGCACCTGTCTCAAATGGGTGCGTTAGGGGGTTAATGTTGCCCGTGGATGCTTTTGGATCGTTGCCCACGTACGCGCGTGTTGCGTTACCCTTGCCAGGCGCCCACATGCTCTGTTAGTATGGTGGCGTTCCTGAGACCTCCCTTGCCTGGATTGGTGGAAGGCGTTTTTGGGGAAGGGCATTTGAGGAAGGGCCTTTTAGGACGGATAAAAGCTGGCCTTTGGGAGGGCGTGCTGTCGTACGAACTCTAGCAGAAAGTCCAGCTGCCCAGAGAGTACCGCGAACGGCTCGCCGTCTTTCAAACAGGATCGGAAAAAGGCAATCAAACTCCTTCTCTAACGGTACCCGGTACGACGACGTGGTTATGGAAGCCCAATAGAGCCATTGTTATCTTCCAGATTGACTTTCATTCTGCGGCGGGACGGACCCAGAAAGTGCCCAGGCACGCTTCGATGGTCTTTTCTGTAATGCGGAGAAGCATGGTCCATGGCTTTGACGACGCGTCCGGCAACAATCATGGCAGTATTCACGGTGGGCGTAGCCCTTTCGTCAGATGTTCGATAGCTTGAAATTGGCTTGTGGGTGTCCATTCCAATTAGCAGGTTTCCGAGTGCGGGGATACTCGCGTTGCGGTGGAAGACGTTGACATCGATGCCGTCTGAAGTCGGCGCTGCTGGCCGGAAGAATTGCGTGGATAGGTACGGCCGCTCAAAGTGTTGAACTGCCTGGTCTAAAAAGTTCAAAAGGTTCGAAAGCCTTCCTTGTTCCGTTTCTATGACAGGAGAGGCAATATATATATATATATGGTAATCACGTGTAGTTTACCTGAGCGACTTTTGATTCGTGCTAGTTCAACACAAGGTTTAGAGTATCTGCTGCAGTGTAGAGGAAGTAAATCTGATTGATGATCCACTTTCAGGGCCATGAGCTCCCGTGAAGGTGGAGGAGGGTGTATGCGAAGATTAGGGCTAGCTTTCGTCTGGTCCAGAGGGGGATGTCGAACGGCCTGGGGAGAATTTCGCGAAGGGTTCGAGTGGATGGGCTGGCCGAGATCGAAGTTGCCAGATCTTTTGCTCTGAGTCCACCCCTTCAGCCATGAGGTGGACACAGCTATTGATTGAATTCGACACGGCGTCACAGATCTTGGTTAAGCATTGGCCTCGTTGTGAATTCCGGTTTGGAATCAAGTTCCGTTTGAAATGGATATATGCAAGGCGCTTACGTGTTTGCTTGGGAACACACACAAACTTCACGCCAATGGCATTGATCCCTCTTGATCGGGTGTCGTATCTTTGTTCTCCTGTTGCAATTCGGCCTTTCGAACGATTCCAAGTTGAGATTCCGAGTTTCGCTTCGTGAGGGGAATTTGGAGAGCCACAATTCCAGTATTTCTCCATAGCCGTGTACTGTGTGTGTACAGCGTCCGAGAAAGACGTTGGAGTCGATCGAATGAAACATGTTGTGTACTTTCTTGCGGTGGTGAAGGTACAATAGCTCGCTCTCTTTTACCCCTCTTGCATTTTCACTCAGACGCGACAGTGTCTTGTTCCAGGTCCGGAGATTTCTTACCCACATTAATTGATATTTTTTCTTTTCTCCAGAAATTTTATTCTTTCAAGAAAATATGCTGGATTTTTTTTGGGATCCGCGTTGAATTGCTTCACTTGAGCTTACATCCTCTGCTGGTCCTACCAAGAGTCAACTTTGTGTGTAATAAGGAATTTGCAACGAACCACTTGCAGCATCAACACTTGATAGGTGCACCGTTTTATCTTCTAAAAGTTGCCCGGACAGTTTAAGTATTCTTGCCATGATGAAGATGAAGCCATCAAAGCCGAATCGTGAACCGAAATAGCTCTCTAATGCACGTATCACACTGCCATTCTCCTCCCATCCGCCAAGCGCAGACAAACTTCCCGACTGTCTCCACCGCCGCCTTACAATCGTGGCAGAGATATGGCAGATTCCGTACAATGTTTCGAATTTGCGTATCAAACATCGGCAATTCCCACCCACCAGAGATCTTCATAGAACTCCTGACGTCCCGGATCGTGTCCACACCTTTTGAGTAGGCTTGGCGGCTTCGATGACTGGAGACAATGGCGCAAGGACTGTACCACTAGTTTCTAGCAGCTCTTACAAATGTATCGACGAAGGGATGAGTTATTTCTGCTGATTACAGACAGGTGAAAGGAAGAAGAGAACTCGGGCAGGCTGAGGACTCGGTCACGGCAAAGGGACCCAACCCATTTTCAGGTCCAATCCCAATGGGAGCCCGCAAGGCAGAGCCATTCGTATGGCGTCACGGCTCGTGATAAGTACCTATGAATCCTGCTTCAACCTCGCACCTTCTTCCAGGCGAAGACTTCGCAAAGATGAAGGGCAATCGTAAGGCCTTTGGCCTTCATAGGCACTCGTTTCAGATTCAATGAGAAGCTTGACATTCTCATCCACACATTCACAACATGGCCTCCATCCAAGATGTGACGAGGAAATGCGCGGAGAGTTTCACTCACGCCATTGCGCTCCGATCTACAGAGCCGGAAATTCAATCCGAACTTCAGAATGAGCTATTTCGATTCAAGATAGGGGCGGGCAGCCTTGGGGTCAATGCTGCGGACATAACATCCGCTGATTATTGTTTAAGAAATAATCTAGATATCTGTGGTATCTTTATTGGAATGTTAACCAGGCTCGAGAGAGAATCGAAAGTCTATCTGACCGCGAATCGGTCCAAGCTCCAGCAGAAACATACCCGAAATCTCGAATTGAAACTGATACTACGCCGCTGGAGGCGTTTTCGTCGTCGTCATCATCATGATCATCTCTCAGCTTGGACGAAGAGTCGATTCCCGTTGTGGACAAACCAGTCACCGAAATCAGCCACTCGACGAAATAGATGATATCATCACTCGTCTCTATCAGTTCACTGCCGTAATCAAAAAGTCAGAGTCTCAAAATGAATATGCAAGAATCAACAGGTTCATCCAAAAAAAAAAAAAAAAAAAAAATCCCAGACGAAGAGTCTGTGTAAGAGACTCAGTCCCATGCCAAATGGCACATTGAGACCCGTCTTTGTGAAATCTCTCCAGTTCTTGTCCAGCGATTAGTCAACGCAGCCGTATTTTGAAAGTGCAAACTACTATACCGCGCACATCACCATGAGAAGTTGAGTTACGAACCGGAAGATTGGAGCGTTAGAAAAAATTCAGTGCCAAGTTCACTACCGCAAGATGAATCCGTCTCACCGCCGCAGGCTGATCTTCCCGTTCAAATATCTAGTCATGCAATCAAGTATCTTCGAAAACGCACCAATAGCGTTACATTCTGAACGACTGAAACCTCCTCGATCAACCGGCCGGAAGTACTACCCTACCCCAAGTCAGTGGTCATTTCAGCCATCACTAAATCTGCTATTGCCCGCAGAGATCAACTCGATATTCCGCCAGCTCCCAAGTCCTCAAAACTGGTTATAAAGAAGCAATATGTTCATACTGTTTTCACCCTCTCGGTGAGAATATGATTGGAATGAAACGAAAGCAGCAAATGCAATGGAGGTTAGTAACTCCTTCGGCGTTGGTGTATAGATGTTCATCATTTTTAGACGCCATGTACTCCGACACATAACACCTTACGTGTGCCTCTTTAAAGACTGTCGGAATCCGAACGAGCAGTACTCTACCGTCGACGAGTGGTGTCAGCATATGCATAGAAAACACACAATTTCTCGGCGTTGCCAATCTCGTGGCCGTCATCATATGTCGTGGGACTCGGCTGAAGGCCTTGAACACCATTTATAAAGCTGCTCAGCCGGCCTCCGAACCTTTCGTAAACTCCCCCTTCACCCCTATTTTTTTTGGAGTCTCATTCAAACGAAGAAAAGACAAGAATGTGTCCCCTGTGCTTGGAATCCCCAGAGGGCCTCGGACTGGACAATTTCAAGAAGTGGGATGCTTCGGAAGCCAGTCTGAAGAAAATAAGGGATCACATCGCCCTCACACTTAGAGGTTATTGCGTTACTTTCGCTTCCCGGAAAGGATAGCCTTGAAAATACTGTGCAAGATGACTTACTAGAGCTAAAAAGCCGAATCACAAGGATACGTATTTCTCCTTTGCCACATCAACTCACTCTCTCAAAAAGAATAGACGAGGTTCCGGAAGGCTTAGAGCAATCCATAAACCCCCAGAGTCTCACCGACGGGACTCCGCGCAACTTAGCTATCGACTGGGGCCAAATTCTTCCTGATTTTCGTGGCGGAGACACGGCATTTCCTGACGCACATGATGAAGGGTATCTAAATGACCCTATTCTGATATGCATCTTCGATAAGCAGTCTAATTTGGGGCTTATACGGGAGCTTATGTTTCCAATTCTCCCTGATTCGTCTCCGAGTGAAAGTATGGAGCGTGTCAAAACGGGACTTGCGAAGTGCTTGAAATTAATCCAGCTTGTCCTACTCCAGAAAGTACCTTTATGCCAAAACGAGTTCTTGATCTAGGATCAGACGACACCCATGAGACTATACAATTGCCAAGGCAACATTGCTTCTTACGCGGCTTACTATTAGGGCAGCAATGGACTATTAAGAACGACCACAACATCGCTGGAACAGAGGCTGTCGAACATTGAATATTCATCCTTTCCCCAAACTTTTCAGGATGCACTCCGGTTAGTTCGCTACTTGGGTATTCAATATTTGTGGGTTGACTCGCTATGTATTATCCTAGATGGCCTTGAACACTGGGCGCAAGCGTGCCCTGAGATGAAGAATATCTACAGCCACGCTACCACCATGTTAAGTGCAGCACATACCTCAGAGTGCATTGGAGGCCTCTTCAATCTCCGTGACCCTGCTAGGCCCTCACACTATTCAAGTGATGACGCGCCTTGTCTTGGACCGCTGGCCATGCGAGCATGGGCGTTCCAAGATCGCTACTTCTCTCCTCGCTACCTTTCCTTCGAGGCTACCAAACTGGCATGGGGATGCAAATCCAGTGAGCGATGCGAGTTACCGTAGCAGGATCCCGAAACCGCCATAAAGCAGCAAACTACAAAAAGCTCTACAAAACCTGGCGCAATGACATTGTTTCCGTGTACAGCGTTACACGCCTGGCCTATCTAATGGATCGATTGCCATGCCTCTCCGGATTTATTGCCGAATTTTCCTCCAAGATAAATATCGAATATCTCGCTAGTCTCCGGAAGGGCGATATTCTGGCAAGCCTATGCTGGAATGCCACCCAGCCATTCGAAAGACCAACTGAATACATAGCCCCGAGCCGGTCCTGGGCCTCTTTGCTTTCAGCCGTGCAGTTCGCCGATGCCCGCATCGTCTTTGGCGGTATTTCCTCCAGACATGGTTGAAGCACGATGTGATCTCAAATCAGAAGATCCTTACGGTCAAGTCTCCAATGGTCGACTAGTCCTGGGGACAGTTGTGCTTGACGCGGGTACATATTCAAGAACGGAACCCTGTGTGCTCTCCTTGGACTCCGTCGATATCGACTATGAGGAAAAGTTCGTTCGAAATCGAGGCCATCACCGTACTTTCAACCAGACAACCCATTCGCAGCTGCTTTCTTTCCGGACGACGAATCTCCCTCACCCAAGCCTGCCGAAACGCCTTAGATCCAGAGCTACTCGGCACGCGTTCTCGTCCTCGAAATCTATCCCGTCTCTGAAGGAACAAGACTCACGCACCCACATGCGCGGGCTGATTCTGAAAGGGAACGCTACGCGGGCGTCTTACAAAGGTCCTTTTGGGCCCTATGTTTTTGAAAGGCTGGGATATATCGAGCCGTGGGGTTTTGGTGAGGGTTCTCGCCATAACCATACTTTAATGTTTTGATTGAATGACTGACAGTCTCAACCGGGACGTCGGCCCGGTCTCAAACTAATAACAAATTATAATGGAAACATCATTATACGACACAGACACTTGTTAAGACACTCTCGATCCATCGCGCCACTCGCTCCACTCATATTGTTCTTATTTTCGGAGATGTCCCAACAATCACTCAACAACAAACGGCTGCAGATTTCCAATCTTCTAAATTCTAATCACATATTTAAGCCGAAGTTGCTACTTCCCGCACCCTCGGCTTCCTCGCATACAACCCCACCACCGCACTGAACAAGTCCTTAACAGGCGGCAGCGCAAACGATGGGCTCACATCAAAGATCTGTGCCAACTGCTCCGGCCTAACCACCGGCTTATCATTCTCCGTATCCTCAATAAAGTCAACCGACTGCTGCGCCCTCTCCGGCGAATCGATTTGCAAACCTGCATCTTCTTGGCCTTTATGTTCATCCATATCCTCATATCCATCTTCCGACTCTTCGTCCTTGAATCCGGCGAGAGATTTCTCAGCTGCAGCGACGGGTCCGATGAGAGGAATTGAGGACCCAGCTTTCGGACTAATGATGCGGAGCTCAGACGCCGAGTCGAGAGCTATATAACCCTTCCCCGTTCGTGCGGAGAGGAGGGACATGACGAGATTCGAGAAGGTGGTGGACCATACAGGGTAAGGCTGCTGGGGCTTGAAGACCATAAGCCTAGACATCGCCTTTTTGATCGATACCTCATGGCCTGGAAGAGCCGTCCCATCGAGCTCGACGACTGGGAACGCGATTGCGAAGGTGCTGTCAATAGTGTTGATGGCGAGGTGGAGCAACGATGGCTTTTGAGATGCGCTGATATTGAGTAGGCTGAAGGGGATGCTATAGCTGAGCTCGTCGTCCACGAGATCCCAGACAGTGACGGAGTCAGACAAGATGACAAGGAAGGGCCCGATGAAGCCTAGGGCGGCTAGACCAGTGGTGTAGAGGTTTGGCATCGAGCGGCGAACAAAGCCTATGTCTGTATCGATGATGTGAACGAGGCCAGGACTGCTGTTCTCGGGCCATGTTTGGCTGGCAGCGAGGACTGAGCCGTCTGTCGAGTAAGCCAAGCAGGCGTTGATGGGTAATGCTGAGGATTGGGGACTGAAGTCGGCGTCGAGAGTTTCAACCTTGCTTTCCAACTCAACAGAATAGCGATTCGACCAGCTTATCAAACCCTCCTTCTCACTTCCTCGCACCATAGTCCCATCTCGCATTCTAGTCTTCGGTTGCCAGATCCTCACAACCCCATCTTCGCCGACAGTAGCAAAACCAACCTTATTTGGATCCGAGGCCAGATCAAAGACGCGACTAGGTGCACATTCACCCGGAAGGCCATGGGGGGCATCTATTCGCGTCTCCAGCATCCATATCTCTCTTTGCTTATCCCAGAGCCAAAATTTGAGGTAGATCTCGCGACGCAGGGATTGCTCCTCTTTCGTGTATTCTTCGTTCTCTTCGAGGTGCTGAACGTCCGTGCGAGGTGGAATCCATTCTTCGACCGTTGCGAGCCACATGCCATCGTGACTGAGTTGCAGCAGTTTGATGTCTGGTTCGCGTATCCTTAATCGGTTAGGGGCCGTGTTAAAATCTGTGGCATTGTTACGGGCGAGTGCTTGGCGAGATACGTGGTGGGCAGTTGACAGGTCGAAGGTCTGAAGGTAGGGTGCGGGAAGATGAGTGCTACTTGGTTCTGATCGAGGTTGAGATGAAGGAACAGGGAGTAATATTTGGCTTGGATTCAGGGGGTTCATGGCCACCGGAATTTTTTGGATAGCACTGAGTGGGTTGGTCCATTTCTCGAGCTGGGAATAAATAGTCTTAGTTCGTGGTAATGTCGAATCTTCTTCCATAAGTCTCCTTGATTGAATCCCCGCAATGTTCGTTTTTGGCTTCAGCTCAGTGGTTGACAACACTATCACGGAGTTGTCTGCGAGGCGAACAGCATACGAGGCACCTGATGGAGATACTACGAGACTGTCAACCGCGGATGTCAGATGCGGCAACTCTTGACGCCTTCCAGTCTTGAGCTGCCACATTAAGAGCACCGTTTCTCTTCCACCGGAGATTACGTAGTTGCCTAAAGTCGTTAGCATGAAGTTACTTATCGCAAATTTTAGCATGTACCGTCCAATGACCATTTCACTGCACCCACTGCTTCCCTGTGCCAATGAAGACGCTGAGGTGTCAAATCTTCCGCCTCGGTTTGAGGTTTTCTGGGATTCTCGATCCGTATCAACTTCCTCAGAATATCTTCAAAAACCAAAATCGCGCCATCAACGCCACCAATTGCAAGGTCCAGTGACTCTCCTTGAGGTTGTGATGAACTCTTTTGGGATGTTGAAGATTTCGCACTCGGATCAGCTCCAGAACGTATACAAGCATCGAATGCTGTAATGAATTGAGGCAACTTGCATTCCCGCCAAGTATAGACAAAATCTTGCAGAGTTGCAGTTGTGGGCTTTGGTGTGGTACCAATCATGATAGATCTCTGGAGTGCAACAACAATGATGCTACCACCCGGCATGACTTGGAAAGACTGAATTGGCGTTTTGGACTCCAGGACCAACTTGAGCTCCGTTTTTGATTTTTCAGGCCCGCTCCGAAAATTATGAGCGTTGATGATATGGTAGTCTCCGGTTTCGTGCGTATAGACCACATCATGAGGAGATCCCTCTAAAGCAGTGGTAGCAATTCCACATATAGTTGTTCCAAGCTCCCAATGAATAGGTTTGGAGCCTGTGTCCCAATCCCAGAGTAATATTCGCCCTGAAGCGGTCGCGACATAAAGACTGTTTGATTTCGATTCTGACAATGCATATGCTGCAATTGTGCCAGATGGAATCGGGAGCGTGCGTACGAGGAGCGAAGTTGCCGTCGAGTAGATTTGAATTGCCTGCTTGTGGGCCAGGATCAAGTACCTGGGTGTTGTGCTTAGCAGAATATCCCTTATGAAGGACAGATATAACCTACTTTTCATCCATCGAGAAGACAGCATCTTGGGGTAAAAACCACCCCCCAATGGGCTCAGACACAGTCCAAGGAGAACCCAAACCGCCATGTCTTTTCTTAAACTTCTCTCGCTGCTGATGCCTGCGGCTCCTCACTTTCTTAGATTCTCCATTATGCGCAACCTCTTTCCCATGCTGGTCTTTGCCATTGCCTGGCACGGGATGAGAAACGAGAGTCTTGCTTTCATCTGGAATACCAGTCGAACCATCCGTAATCTTTTCCTCCTCCTTCCTGCTCCGTTTCTTCTGATGTTCGCGGGGTTGATCTTTGGGCGCTCTCTTGCGTTTTCGCCGGGAGGATCCTTCCTCGGCTGACATGTTGGAATCGTCTTTTAATATTGCTCGACTGCCAAAAAATTGATCCTCGAGATTAGTGGGGTCTTTCTGTGTCATGCACATTCACTTCCATTGTGGAGCTCCAAAATATTTTTCGTCAATGCTGCGCTAGCGCCTCGCAAGCCGATGCCAAGACTAAGATTTCTCCCGCCGCCAGGGCGCGCGACAGACTTTCGAAAACGTCTCAGATGCATATTATCAACCTCACATTCTCCTCCACCAGCAAGTGAAAACCCTTCCCACCCAGATAACCTCTTGCGCAAGATCTCCGCACTTTTATCCACCATGATCATTCCCATCCGCTGTTTCTCCTGCGGCAAGGTTCGCCAACTCTCCCGCAACGCCCTCCAGCCCCCATGCTAATAATTCCATTCCAGGTAATCGGCGACCTTTGGGAGCGCTATCTGAAGCTCATCGATGAGGGCACAAGCGACGGGTATGATTTGCTCTATATTATAACCTCTCAACCCCCAAAGGTGCGCTAACTGACCAGATAAATAGCGACGCCATGGACCAGCTTGAGCTGCGAAGATATTGCTGCAGGCGCATGGTTATGACACATGTTGACCTAATCGAGAAACTGCTCAAGTACGCAACCAGGAACTGCGCTATCATGCGACCCTGGAAGTACACGGGACTTACGTGATCTAGGTACAACTCCTCCGAGCGGGAACAAGTGAGGGAGATGAGGAGGCGAAATGGATGAGCGGGGCGTTGGAACTTATGTTAAAGTTATTGAGAAAGGAAATACAACCCTGGGTTTATTGGCGACGCATTGCGATTGGCGTTTAGCAGGGACTTGGGTTTGCGAGATTCTGCGTTATGAGGCCCTTGATCACATTGAGGGAGCTCGACGATATGGTATGGGCTGGATACTGTCTATTTAAATGCTGAGGAGAACAGCCTTGAAGGACCTGAAGTTCTTGCCTAAACTTGGAAAGCGACCAGTTTTGCTTCAGCGTCAGGGACACCCTTGGAAGGCAGCTTCAACGGGATTTTAAACCATATTTCATACTCCCCATTTGAATTGGAGAAGGACTTCAGCGCCCTAACGGAACTGCGTTTAAGAGTATGTTGAAGCAGAAAGGGAGACTGTAACGACATCCGCACGGCGCAATGCCTTGAAGTACCCAAATTAATTTGTTCACCCAGCTACATTCATCTTGAAAATTACAAATCTTGATTTAAGCCTGGTGGAAGCACAATGGTGGTGTCTGTCTTATAATATACACCCACTCAAAGAACAGTCTATGATATTTTCATAGTGATCATATCGACTACCTTTTCAGTAGATGAGCTACTCTAACCGAAGGCTACATGAATGCCCATCCTCCATCGCCGCCTCATGGACAGCGGCCATAACCCAAGCCATGAAACGCCAACCTAGCCAAAGTCTCTAACATTGAGTGCAAGTCATGAAGAATCGTAAGGTATTAGCACCTGGACATTTGTTAGTCGGAGTTGGCTCAGAGATCGGAGGTGGAGTGTTACATTTTGTATGAGCCCTCTCCCTGTGCTTGCCGGTGAATGTCGGTCGTGTCTAACCTATAGGTGATCTTGATGTCGAGATCACGCTTGTTCTTCTCGTTAGGCTTGTTCTCCAGTACACCTGTGATCTGCTCGCCGGCTTCGACGGTAAGAACGTCTTGGAGATAGAACACTGTCTGCTTCCAATGCGTATATTTGGTGTGAGGGCCGGTGGAGAAGCGAATCGGCTTATGGCAGGCCGAGAACTCAATGTCGAACCACGCAATCAAGGCGTGCACGAAGTCATTCCTTCGTACCTGGAGCGAATAGGGTAGTGAAAATGCAAGGTCTGCCGGAGTGACAGTGTACAAATCAAACGAGATGACAGCCGTTGGGTCCGTGACGACCGCTTTGATGTCGACAGTGTCTACCAAGGGCTCAGTCATGGCAGTATACTTCAATGGCGTATAGTCGAAACCCCAGACGTTGTCCCAGACTGCTTGATTAGCCCGAGCCAATATTTCAGAAGCCTCTTTACTCACAGCCAATCTTCTCCTCCTTATAGTCTCCATCTTCGATGCCGGCCATGAAAATGGTAGCCTTGTCAGGGAAGATCAAGCCGTCCTTCTTGAGGTACTTGTCTCTCGCGTAGAGAACAGTGTCCAGCATGCTCTCATACAGCAAGAAATATCCCATCCACTCGGAAATTATAATGTCGACTTTCGGGTATGGTAGTTCCACCTCCTCCATCTTTCCTTGTAGTAAGGTGATTTTGCTCGTCATACCATTTCGCTCAACTATCTCTTTCGCCTTCTCGATTATGGTCGACATATCCACGCCGATAACATGCTTGGCACCGGCCCTGACGGCGAACCTAAAAGTGCGGTAGGTCAGGAGCTGTCACTCGAACGGAAGGGAGCGACTGGAAGAGGGTTGCAAACATGCTGAGGATGGATGTACCGCATCCGACGTCCAGAACAATTTTATCTTTAAACAGGTGTCCATTCTGGTATATGGCGTCCCTGTATGACCTTGTCCTCACTTCGTCTTTCTGTTCAGCGGAGGGCAGAGTCAGCTAGGTCTCGTCTCGGTAGACGGCTGAACACAGCATCCGCAGGTTGTACACACCAACATCTCCTCGTGGATACCTTCGCGGCGCATTAGTACATTCTCTCAACAGTAGAAGTCGCTCGACCGACCATGATGATTGTAGCTATTATGCACGTGGTCAGTATGAGTTTCCAGATGTGGGGTGTAAAGTAGCGAACCTGTTGAAGTAATGCGCTTCTGAGTGCTCCATGTCGGCGATACGGTTACCGCCTTTGAGCGAAGGCTGAGAAGAGGCAGTATTGCTCGTCATATTGCCAGTCAACTACTTTGAAAGAAATATGGAGAAGTGTAGAAGGTTGAGGGCCAACTGCACACCCGCAGTTCAAAGGTCGTTTTGGAATTTTTTAGTTTCACAAGGCGCTCGGGCCGCACATCACGGAAGCCGCGTCCCCGGTCGCCAATCACACCTGGGCAACCTCCGATATGAAATAGCTGCATCAATCAAGCGTCTTGCGCACGATTCATAGAACATTTTGTTACGAGATACACGGAGAGGGTACCGCCTAGTTGCGAAAAAAGTCCATCTAAATAACGCCAAATTGCTGTTGAAGGAATTAACAGGAAATGACCAACACATGTTCAGACTAGATCCTCTCCGACGAGAAATTCCAACCGCTTTTTGTTTGTCAAACTGGATGAAGGGTATCTTCCAAAGAATTTGTGCCCTCCTTAATTGAAGTAATCATAATCTGTTGAGATACTTGGTCATTGTCGTGAACGTCGTACCTCATTATCGTCATTCATGTCTCGTTATCTGGTTTTGATTCGATGGAAAGTTTCCATGAATGCTTTAGCATCTAGCGAAGAGCAAGTCTGTTAGTTTGCTATCAGAAACAAGTATTTTAGGCTGGATTACCTTCTGATAATGTAAAAGTCAACTCGAACCTTCCAGAAGCTCCTTTGGGGGGAGTGTACCCATCGCAGAAAACATATGGATGAAGTTCCCGCAGCTGAACAGTACTTGAGCCGACCCGTCGCATCCAGCTTTTAGACCCAATGTATTGGGTGACAAACGCTGTCCAGATCGGTATTGTCTTCATAGCCCCCCTCCTAGCGGTCGTCTCGAACCTAACACAGCCGGAGTCTTTGTCTCTGAAAATACGGAAGGCATGGAGGTAGTTGTCGTCTTGGATCTCTCTGCACGCCGTTAGCTTCTTCAACGTAAGAGTGGCATGGTACCGCGAACCCGCCAAATTCTTCTTTTTCGCCGGGCTGGAAAAAGTCCTCAAGACCCTGTGGAGTAGTGACACGATCTTGGCGCTTCATGGCAACAGCAGTGCAGTAGAACAGCACCATTCCTACATAAAACATAAGTATTCAATATGACAATATGATGGCCTTGTACATACTTTCATATAAGGTGAATCTAAGGTTCGCCCACAAGTCGAGCTTGCCATCCGCGCGGTTTACGCGACATAGCTGCAAACAGGACTCTGTCCGCAGCACTTTGAGCGCGGTCAAAGGGATACAGTATCGCATTTTGCGCCCATGGCTATCCAGCGTCAAGAAAAGGATTCTTGCGCGGTGATCAGACGGCCTCCAGTACAACCTGATCCAGACGTCTGTAGCCTCAAAAGGACTGTGCCAAGTTACTAGGTAGTTCTTATTGCTAAGTCATGACACTCACAGTTCAAGAACTTTTATAAAACCTTCACTCTCAAGTCGTTCGATTGCCTCTGGTTCATCTCTTCCGAGGCACTTGGTTCTGAATAATCTGTCAATCATGGTATCCTACGGTAGCCTGTGTTTAGATCCTAGCTTACGATTGTCCCAAGATGCGAAAAGGTGTAGATGAATGTCGACCGTCGAATATTTTGCTCGCCCAATGAGTCAGACCGCTACCTGAATCATTGGAATACGTTGAGTAGGTCTGCGAAGAAGTCGTCGAATAGGTTGGAGACTGTGGTATCTCGGGGACTGGGGGTGGAATGTATGACATCCTATCATCGTAGATTGGAGAATGAGGATAAGGAGGCCGAGGAGGCAGCGGTGGCGGCGGAGGCGGGGCATAGGCAGGATACGTCGAATACCGCCCTATAGGGGGTCTAGAATAAGGCGCCCCAGGTGTACGCGTTTCTGATCTTGTTATTTTACGGTTCTTCACAACACAAACATCTATCTTTGGTCATATCAAAATAGCAACATTCAAGGAATAGAACGAAAATCTCACTTACCTGGATCTATTGAAAGCCTGTCAATATAAGTGTCCAGAGGCTCCTGTTTCCTGAGAAGCCGAGTTAGGCAGGAGCGAATGTGGTCCAACTCTGGGTCCATCGGATCTCTACCAACGATCAGTATCCTGAGGTGTCAAATTATTGTGAGAGGGGTCTGACCCTTTCAATATATCGTATAGCCCTTGCAAATAAACTCGATACATCTCTAGACGAGAAGGTAAATCCATTCCTTGATTCTTAAAATCCATGCACAGATCGTCCCATATGAGACCGTACTGTGGAGTTCCCGGAAAGGCTCCGGGATGCTGTTGGGTACTCCGATTTGACTTTCCAAACATATGACGGATGTCATCCAGCGTGTGGCCTAAACTTGGGAGAGCAAGATCGAGGTCGCCCATGATGCGGCCTGAATACCTGCCATAGCGCGAGAGATCCAAGCCTTCATCCAGAACGTGAAGGGCGGAACTTATGGCAAAAAGCTCAGCAATGTCACCAGTAATATCTTTGGCATATTGAGGTATTTCATCGAGGAAGATCTGAAGGCCAGCCGCGACATCTTCTGAGTCTTTGGCGTATTCGAGCAATCTCCAATCCATCGTGGGTCGCGTGACTTAGGGTATTCAACAGACGCGTAGTACAAGTACCACGACCATTCTCCGAAGGAGCAAAACAAAGCTGAGAGACGCGCGTGTAGTCAGGAAGCGGGTTCGTGGGCGGTCATTTGGCTGGATGGAATGCCTTGCGGATGCTTGTCGTAGAGGATTGACGTGGTCGCAGGCGGCGACAGGGAAGACCAATGAATGAAGAGCTGTCAAGCTTCGTGCATATTTATTATGCGAATCCGACAAAAACCCTTTAGCGCAGGCGGGAAGGCCGAGGACGATTCTTCTCTCCAAACAAAGGTTGCGTCTGCACTTCTGGGCCTCTAAAACGCAAATGATACAGAAAGAGATCGTCTCGCGGCTTATCTATAGACTGGTAGCCCATGTCTAGAAGACGAAATGAGCGGCCGGAGAAGAGGAAGGCCTTTCAGGAAATGATAAAAGCGCTTTATGCAAAGCACGAAGGAAATCAGATTGAAAGGGGATGAGGGAGATATGAGATCATAAGAAACGGAAACGGCCGACTGAGCACACATACTCCAGGAAGCGATTGGTAGGAGAAATGACCGGAACTGGACGAGGAAATCTCAACGAGAGGTTCAACTCACGAAAATAAGAACAAGGATGTCAGAAGTCCAAGCACGGATTAAAAAATAAGCTCATGTTCGTTTTTTTTCTTTGCGTTTCTATAAAAAGTCTGGTGTTGAGGGCTTGATGGACCCATGGATGACAACGATAAAGGCGCTATGTTGTGATGATACAGCGATTCTAGTACGCATTAAATTTACTATGTTTCACTATAGTTCGAAGACAAGCTGTCAGTTGAGGGTAATTAGACCCTTGGATAAAGATAACCTATTTTCGAGCGAGTTAGTTGGTCAAGATGGAAAACAGAATGGTCGTCCTGGGCTTGGCGCTTCATGTTCATTCCAGGACAGTCACTAAAAGGACCAGAAGATCAAGGGCTTCGAGGTTCTAGGCTATTTGGGCGAATTGCATATTCATTGAACGTTTGATAGTTGGACCTTATATATATTGCTGAGGTCGGTTGAAGGCCAGACCAAAAAGATGCTCCGCCTCACTTTTGAATCAGAACTGCGCCACGTCTCTCCAGTCAACAGCCCTACGTAATTCCCACCTTACAACGGTAGCTTGTCTGAATGAAGGTAAACGATAGGCCAGATTCCACTATTTCAACAGCAGAGAAAGGAGATGGTCGACAGGTTCGGAAAGTATGGGAAAGCTAAACCGAGACAGTGCGTTTCGAAGAAAACTTTTCGCGACTATTCCTGCCTAATAGATGTTGCCAGTTGGACCTAAAGCTGCTATGAGGCTGTTGTTGTTACTGCAGGAAAGCTTGTGCGGGTGTGCTCTGCAATGAGAAGGTTGAAGATGGAGACGTAACGTCAATGACGTCTTTGGGTATAGAGCGCCCGTATACTTTATTTTCCTATACTTTTAAGCCTTTCGTCCACGATCCTGGACACCATTTTCTCTAGCATGGCAAAATCGCCCCCAGCTTTACCTTCAAAATATCCGGCCACACTTTTCTCCACATATTTTCCAACCATATCCACCTCGACATTCACATCATCTCCAGCCTTCTTGGCTGCTGTAACCACGCGTTCCTGTGTGTAGGCGATTAGCATAACCTCCCACCAGCCACCCGGCCCATCTTGCACTTGAGTCACGGTCAAGCTTGCACCGTCCAATGTAACGTATCCCTTCTCTACAATGTATCGAAGTACCGAAGGGTCGCGGGGCTGGAACCGGAATGTCAAAGCGTTGCCGTCGGGTGTTATTGAAAGAATTGTTGCAATCGTATCAACATGACCTTGAACAAAATGGCCGCCCATTCGTGTAGTAGCTGATACAGCTCGCTCAAGATTGACGCGTGAGCCTTTCTTTAAGGAACCCAGGTTGGTACGTCGAAGAGTCTCTGGGGCGACGCCGACTTTGAACGAGGTCTTGTCGAACTCGGTGAGAGTGAGACAAGTACCTAGGAGGTTATCAGCGTACAATTTTAGCAGAGAGGGATGATATTTCGAACCATTGACACTGATGCTGTCGCCTAAATTGGCATCACCAAGGATATCCTGCGCATCTGATATGGTCAAGGACGTTCCGCCTCCTCCACTAGACGTTTGATCGAGCTCCTCGAGGGCGGAAACAGCTGGTTTCTGTCAGCTTAGCCGAGCACCGATAATTACCGCTAATGACCGTGGCATACTCCCCAAAATCTCAACGATGCCAGTGAACATGATTAGGATGCGGCGATTTTCGGATGGAGGAAGTGAGGAGCTTTAAGTAGGGCGAGACGCAGGCCTCGGTGATCATTGATTTTTAGTGGGGCGGTTTTAAAAAAGTAGAAGACACTCCAGGCCCTTGAACATCTCTCCCTCCTCTGCAAAATATCGTCACCATGCTACTCTCAATTCCTAAGACGTCGCGACAATTCATCAAAGCACGATGCACTAGAACGCTTACCAATTGCTCTCCTCGCACATTGAGGAGATGTCTAGCCTCGGTCGCTGGCGCTGGTGATACCGCTACCTTACCTCTAGCAGGAATTAAGGTGCTAGATATGACAAGAGTGCTTGCGGGGGTACGTTGAAGTGTATGCGCCATATATTTCGCTTTTCTAACAGATTCATTTAGCCGTATAGTACGCAGATCCTAGGAGACCTTGGGTATGCGATGATGGGCCCAGTATGAACCACCTCCTCCGAGGTTGGCGGCGGAAAGAACACTTCAATTAAGTTATACTCTAGGGCAGAAATCATCAAAATAGAGCACCCTATACGGGGAGATGATACAAGAGCGTGGGGCCCACCGTATGCGAAGCATATCAGAGGCAATCACACAGACGGACCAGGGGAAAGCGCGTACTTTCTGGCTGTAAGGATTGAAGTGATATTGAGACAAATGTGTGCTAAATACCTGGATAGGTCAACCGCAATAAGAAATCGCTAGGCCTGTCATTTGCTCATCCTTCTGGCGTCGAAATTCTCCATAGATTGGTCAAAGACTGTGATGTACTTGTGGAGAATTATCTGCCAGGAGCGTTGAAGAAATATGCCATGGACTTTGACACAATATCCAAAATCAACCCGGCGCTAGTTTATGCTAGCATTACCGGATACGGTCAAACAGGCCCATATAGCGATCGTGCAGGATACGATGTCATGGTAGAGGCGTGAGTATGGCTTCAGAAGGTTCACAGGGACTTCTTTGACAATCAATACAGAGAAATGGGGCTAATGCACATAACTGGGGAGCGAGACGGACCGCCGGTCAAGGTTGGGGTCGCAGTGACAGATCTTACCACGGGGCTGTACACCTCAAACTCGATCATGGCAGCTCTAATAGGGCGGGCCAAGACTGGTAAAGGGCAACATATTGATCTCGCATTGAGTGATTGCCAAGTAGCCACCCTTGCAAATATCGCTAGTTCTGCCCTCATCAGTGGCCAGAAAGATTCAGGCCGGTGGGGGACGGCACATCGTAAGCTAACGCTCTCGATCGACTTGAATAACTATAGCTTACAGCTTACAGCATCCATCGTCCCATACAAGGCGTTCAAGACATCGGATGGGGACATTTTGATTGGAGGAGGAAATGACCGGCTCTATGGAGTCTTATGCACTAGGATTGGCAAGCCGGAATGGATAACGGATGAACGCTTCAAGACAAACGCCGTGCGGGTAAAGCATAGGGATATTCTTGAAGGCCTCATAGAAAATGAGACGAAAAAGAAAACTACCAAAGAATGGCTCGACATTCTAGACGGGAGTGGAATGCCCTATGCTGCGATCAATGACATCCAATCAACACTCAAGCATGAGCACGGTATGTCAAACCCCAACTTGAAAAGGCGTTCTTTCTCTTTTATTTGCGCTAATACCACATGCAGTACTAGCTCGAGACATGGTCAAGGAGATCGAGCACCCTACTTGCGGACCGATGAAGCTCATCAACACGCCCATCAAATATTCTTTTTCTAAGCCTAGCATCAGAACAGCTCCACCAACGTTAGGTCAACATACAGATGAGATCTTAAAAGACGTGTTAGGAATGAGTGAGGGAGACATAGAAAGCCTGAGAAGCGAGGGAGTCGTTGCATGATAAAATAATAAATCCACCTTTGGGAAATCGTCCAAACCGAAATCTAAAATGCAGTGACTGTGAAATACTGAGTTCTCTAAGACGCCTCACTATCAAATATCTTTATGCCTAAATTTATACCTACCATCTTTCATGCGGCATGGCTATTTTCGTGTGACTGCTTAGTCATCGGGGGTGAAGATCGGAGGCTAACTTGAAGCTAAGGAAGCGCAGCTGCGATGGGGAGAACGGAAATCTAAACTGCTAACTTGTTGGCGTTTTACTGCGTGAACCCTCACAACTCTAATATATATGGTCGCCAACGAGAGCAGAATCTAGTCATGTCAATTTCGCAATCTCCCGCTGCTCCAGACATCACCAATGCCCCCACGAATACGGCGCCCACCACCGCAGTGACTCCGCAACAACCGCTTACGCAGACTAATATAACCGTTGCTCCGAAACCGTGGCCACAGTCTTCAGCTATCAATCCGCATAATGGTAGTGGACCACTCTTCCATCAATTTTCCGAGTCGACCGAAGAGATCCTGAAGCGTGTGAGCGCCAATGCCTCTGCCTATGCGGGAACACCTGGGTGGGAAGCGGCGAGGGAGCAGGTGTTACAAAAAATGGTCACCAGCGACAAGATTCCAACGCCGCCTCCAATGTCCGTCTCAAATAGACGAGGAAGAGGAGGTGCAAAAGTGGGGACTCCCAGCGGTTTGAAGAGTGAAGTTGAGGGAAATGGCATCATTCCTGTTCCGACATCAACTCCAACGTCCGGAAGGGGGCGGGGCACTGGAAGAGGGAGAGGTAGAGGAGGTGGTAGAGGTGGTAAGCGGAAGAGGGCAGAGAGCGCAGAAAGCGAGGTGAGACTGATTTTTACAAATTCGATACTCTTTGAGTAACCCCCGCTAATTTGGCGATGAATAAAGAATGATTCTGATATATCGTCCTCTTACACCCCCTTGCCAACGAAAACGAAATCGGGACGAAATGTGAACAAACCGACTCAATTTGTCCCGGCATTACCCTCACCGTCGTCGGGGCCAAAGAAGCGACGGCCAAACAAGAGAAGTGCGGAAGCCGCCTTGTGCAAAGTCTGTCACAGGGGAACAAGCCCTACCAACAACATGATCGTCTTTTGTGACGGTTGTAACACCGCTTACCATCAATTTTGCCATGATCCGCCAATTGAGAAGGACGTTGTGCAAATAGCGGAGAAGGAGTGGTTCTGCAGCCCTTGCACACGATCAAAAGAGAGCGCTGTACAAGGAATGGAAGGCCTCGTTGCTGGGGATGATTTATCGTTGGAAGAGGTAAACTTTGTTGTACCTAACCGCAGAAATAACCTGATACACTAATCGCACTAACAGAAACGCACATACTTATCGACATTACCTCCATCAACGCTGATTTCTCTACTTCTTCATTCAAGTATAATCCATCCTAGTCTTCCCATATTCTCTCCGAATGCTCGGTCAATCGTTCTGGATCCAGACACATCAAGACTTCCCGCAGCACTTTCTAATTCACAGGCCTCTCAGCAACCCGCGCAGGAAAGAGACCCAATGGGATTACCAGCCAATGGTAGCACCGAATCCCAGCTTACAGGTCTTCCTCAGACTCACTCTACTGGTTCGCAGAGTCTTTCCGCGGGCAATGACAGTTCTGACATGGACCCCGCAGAAGCTCAACTGCATGCTGAGAGCTCGCATGCTCTTGCCCCGGCAGAAGTAGCTGCACCAGAACCGGAAACGGATCCGTACGATGGGTATGACACAGATCCTCCGGCACATTATCCGAAAGCTGGGAATGGGTTAGCTAGAACTCTACGCCCAGAGAGTGAGGATCTCCAATGGCTTGTTGATGACAACTTTGAAGTCTTCAGTCACAATTGGAAAGGAGATGGGGAGGCTGTCGGATCAGCATGTGCGGGTCAAGGATTGAACGGGTTTACTGGAACCGATACATCAATGGACTTGGGCGGAGGCGCAGGAGTGTCAAACACCGGACCTTAATTGGAATCTAGGGAGGTTAGCATTTATTTTGGGCGAAAGTATGGATGTAGACGGCTTTTCATGGTTCTCAAATCGTGGGATAGGTATTCTGTTAAAAGGTGTTCGGGGAGGCTGAGATCAGGTAATTCTTTCCCTGTTCTTACCACTTCACCAACTTTATTCTTTCCCGTTATCAAGAAAATGATTTTATGAGCCAAAGAGCATTTCAGTTACTCAGTTCCCGATCTATTTACATATTTCGTGAATAATTTCAGGCAGAATCTAGCCCGAGGTAAATTTATGGAAGGATTGACGAATAGGATCTACTCTTCATAGATAAGAATATTCTAGCATATACATTTCTACTGACGAATTTCTTTCGCCAAATAATTTCGATGTCTTGAAGGTGTTTAATGTCTTGATCACTCTTCCTTCCGAACTTTTTCCTGCCAGAGTCTGTATCTCTCGACGCCAATATCGTGCAGTGTATGCCCTCAGCGCCCTCTCCGAATAAAAACCCATTTAGACTTATTAACCCTGGCTTTATGAACCACGTCACCGTCTCACCTATCAAGCTGCCACAAAAACGCAAATTATGCCTGGAGCCCAACGCCATCAATATGTGGGATACAGCGAAACGGGCGCGAGACCAGGACAATGAGGACATACCTCCAGTTAGCCACTCCAGCTTACCGAATGAAGTACTCCTCGACATTAAATCCAACTAGACTCCAAAACAGACCTATTGAATCTCTGCCTCATGTCCGAGTCTCTCTTGCGCACAGCGCAGGAATATTTGTTTCACGGCGTCGACCTCATACTGCCAAAGAAGTGTTGGGGCTCGACTCAAGAAACATACACCATCCGTTTGTTCCTCCGCACACTTTCTTAGTCGGCCAAACTTGTGCAATAAGGTCAGCTCGTTGTTCATACTGGTAGGCAATCATTTGCACATAGGGCCTGACCCGTTTGGAAATCCGGACGAATCCTACCATACCTAGTTCAACTGGAGAGAGGCGTTATACTACCTTCAGTCGATCCTAATAGTGATATTAGCAGCCTGGCAGATATCATACAATTTCTCGATATCTGATTTTCCGACGGATGGATCCAGGCCATTATAGAGCGCTCAGATGAGGCCGTGCTCGCTGGCGCCCTCCTCACCCTCCTCGCTGCTTTATCAAACCTCAGGATCAAGACAAACTATCTCTGTCGGCCGCTCCTGGAATCTCTCTTCAACATCACGCCCGATATGGACGTGCCACTCTCCCGCATCCCAGGCCTCTGTTGCCTCTGTTGCCTCCACCTCCACCATCCCCCAGGCCGCCTTCAAATACTCAGGCGCCTGTCGCTCAATCCCCCTCCTCGCCCTGCCCTCCCTACAAACCCTCCATCTGATCTTAGTCTGCCAACCAGTTCCTCTCCCTGTCTTTCACCTTACGAACCTCCCCGCCCTCTCAGAGGTCCGCCACCTCAACCTCGAAGGCTACAACATCCACGGCCGCGGTTCCTGTCAAGATCCTCCCGCTTCCGACCCTTCGCCTTCGCCAACCACTCTACCTCGTCTGCTTGTTCCGCAGGCATGGATTCCAGCGCTATGGTATCCACTCTGGTAACCTTCTCGAGCTAGTCGCTAAACGCGTCTTCCCTTCGCACTCATGTAACACCGTCGGTCCGCTAACAGGCTTCACAGCGCTGCACGAGCTGGCGGTTACGCAGCGTAAGCTGCTTGGAGACCTGGACCGCAAGAGGCTGGTGCGGTGGGTCGAGATAGCGAATGTGTTGCCGAAGACATTGCAAAAGAAATTTCGTTGCCAAAGTTGAACTAGGTGTTGTTGGATCGGAGGGGGATGGTTGAGAGGGAGGAGAGGAAGCGGACGAAAAAGGTGTATGCGGTTTGTCGGAAGGATTTGGCGGAGCTGGGGATCAAGCTTGATTGATCTAGTCCACCGGCCGAAAAGGCAATGAGGAATGAGGGAATGAGACGGTGTGGAGAGGACGAGTAGAGGGATGAGGGGTGAGGGGTTGGAGATGCATTGACCGGTGTTCGGAAACTCTGTGAATTCAGTAACAGGCATTATCTATATCCCTAGGTATTATGTGACGGGTGCGGGGGGAGATCCAGTGTTATACCCTTGTAGATCCTGCAATTCAGAAGCTTCTTCCTGACCAAAACGCGGATGGAGATTGCCCAGACCGGATCGGAGGCAATATTCTACTGTCGAATCAGAGCTCTTACGCCATCACTGCGAGTCGGATGCCAGTCGGAGCCCTCGGTGCTGATTTGGATGTATCATGCCACTGTTAAAAGAGTCTTCAATTCAAGGGGTTTTGATATGTTTCCTCTAGGGTATTCCTTTCCTACGGCACAACTACGGTGCGATGTGCTCAAGAGATGGAAAACTAACACGCATTAAACCACGTAAGATCTCCTAATGCCCCCTCTTAGAAACTCCAGAACATGCAACATAATTAATCCGCCAAATGCATGATGTCTTAACGATAACCCTCTGGGAGAATTTTTGATCTCTTCATCAGTCGTCTGCCCCGTAATCTTCATCAAAACCCATGTCGACGTCCTCATACTCGTCGCCACCGAGGAATTGTCGTATAGGATTGCTCGTTTCATCTTCATCCATTTCTTCCATTCCTGCTTCTTCGTCAACATCTTCTTCCTCTTCCTCCTCTTCCTCCTCCTCGTCGTCATCCGGAATGACTGTGACAGGAGGAGAGCGGGAAATTGGGGCCACCGCGAGTCGAGACTGCTGTGTGGCTTGCGTAGCAGAAGGAGTAGGAAGAACTAGTGCCGGTGTTCCCCGTGCAGTAGGTGTAACGAGCGCAGTCGCTGTATGAGTATTCTGCTGGTCTTGCGAGCTTTGAGATGATGTTGGGCTCCGAACGCCGCTCTGCCCGCCAGCTTGCGGAGAACCATCACTTGAGGTTGCAGCTCCATTGTCCTGATCGGTGATGTTCTTATAAATCTGGTTGAGTTTCTCGTAATTAATGTGTCTGCTGAAACCCTTGCTTCGTTTCTGCAACATTTTATGCATCGCTTCGGCGGGACTTGAGGCTGGGGTACCTTCCAACAAGCTCCCGTCGCCCATACGAGGCTGCTTTGTCCGTCTTTGTTTCTTCTTCGGGCCTCCATTCGCGTCTTCCATCATCTTCTTTAGAAGCTTAGCTTGTTGTTCGCGTAACCAGTCTTCGTTGTGTGTGACCCAGATCTTTTCTTTGATGGCGACTTCCGCCGGGCTAAGGACACAATTCATGACCTCGGGGTCATCCACAAACTCCTCTTCGCCAATGATTTCCTCTTCAGAGACGGTAGAGGGACCACGAATCTGGTTGGCAAGAGCCTGTGCCCGAGCTTCAGTCTCCACGAAAATAGGATTGTCCATATCCGTAAGCATCTTCGGATCTGTAAGAATTTTCTCAATTTCATCTTCCAGGTCGTTCTCAATCTCGAGATCCTCATCGGGTATGATTAAGGGTGCTTTCTTTTTCTTTCTTGATCTACCCTTGCTTCTCTTAGCTGGAGGCTGCTTCGTCATTGAAGATAAACTTTGCGCTTGCTCGTTGGCGACAAGTTCCGAGTGTGCAATGTTGGATGCTTCTAAGAGTGTTCGGTCGATTGGGAGGTCAGGAATGGCGAATCCGTCAGCGTCGAGCCGCGGTGCCCTGGATGGCCTTGCTGCAGGTGACGATGCTCGACCCGTCATAGTGGGATCTCGGCTGGCTCCTGCTTGCATCCCATCCGCAGGAACCATAGCCAGTTCTTCATCATCAACCTCCGAGAGCATCCGCTTCCTCCGTTCTTCACGCTCGATTCGCTTGTAGATAGCCGGCGGGACCGCAGACCCTTTTAGCTTCTCCCCGTATTTTCGAAATTGTTCAATGGTGAGATTCCCACTCTGGGTGCGCTTGAATTCGATGAGCCGAGCAAACACGGTTGCATCCGCGACTTTGACAACATATACGACCTCTCTGATCGTCCGACGGAAGTTGTTCATGCGCGCTGCAAGAATGATGCATGCACCGCAGAGGCCAGCAGGCTGTCGGCCTTCTACCATCCAATCCCTTTTCATACGCTTGATGATCCTAGCTGCATCAGTCGCCACCTGCATTGTCTGTTCTCCAAATTCAAGCTTCCGTGCAAATTTGAGGATGAGGGGTTCGACCTCCACAAGGTTTATATTGGATTGTGTGGGATCGTCGAGCCAGAGATCCTTGACGAGATCCTTATAAACTTCTCCAAGCTTATAGACATTGATCTGAAAATAGGTCAGAGCGATGCTCAAAATTGTGAGCACAAGGAAGGTTATACCTGAATCTTTTCAGCCAGATCCATCAACAAAGTTGTATTTCCAGCTACACGTCTGCAAGCAACGTATACGCAGACGGCGGCGACAGTGCGGGTACGGCGTCCTTGAATGAAATTGTTCGTGGCTGCGAGTTTGTATATCCCAAAAGCTTGTTCTTCGATGTTGGAAGGAAGGTGAAGAGAGCCAGTAAGCCTTCTAATCTCATCCTTGCCTATGTGGGCGTAATTAGAGCCACGTCCTGTAAAATGGCAGGTGTGAGTATCACTGACCATTGAGCTCCGTCTGCTCTCTGCTATCTATTCCGCCAGCAGCTCTCCTAAAGCCAGGCCCCATAGTTTTGGCATGCCTCTGGTGTTCACCCACAAAGGCTCCTTGTACAGTTGCAGCACCCGCTGAAGTCTCGCCAAAAGTAACCTCAGAAACAATTTCGGACTCGCTGATCATAGTACCGCAGTTCAAACAGACTCGATTCCCACTGTCTTCTTGGATATCGGGCGCGGAACAGCATGTTTTTGGAAGATGAGGTTGGCGGGCCGGTGCAAAGGACTTGGAGGGCGCGGCTGTATCTTTGAGGGATCCAAGGCGTTGTCTTGGAGCACGAGCTGTTCGAGGAGTAGCCATGACGATAGTTTGTTTAAGAAGATGTCTGGGGATTATTCAATTAAAGGTATTGGTCCTTCAATTACTTCGGCCTAGAGAAATTTAGCAGCTAAAATCGCTTGTGGTGAGCGGGATCTGACATCACGAAGTTTCTGCTACTCCCACCAGTCAACAGACCCTCAATAAAGCTCATAATCCTTTCTCAATGCATTGTTGAAAGTATGGCGTCGAGGTCTAATTGAATGAAATGCGCGAGGCTAGTGATCGCAAAAGCTGAGTCAAAGTAGCTGACAAGCTGCAGCCTTAGGCACGCCTTTGGCTCAGTGGGAGCGGGGCAAGAGTCGGGACAAAATTCAACTTTGCTTCGGGCCGTATTAATATTTAATCCGAGCACTGTGTTCGAATCTCCTACTAACGGCGAAGCTTTTCTAGCGACGTTTTTACCAACCTACAATAACAAGTCTTGTTTCTAGATTATTTGCTTCAAGTTATGATTTTAATATGAATCAAGTCCGTCGGCAAAGTGTTGTCATATCCTGTCTGTTTCGTCTTGGCTCCTCTTCAGTCGACCCCAAATACTGTAGCTCAAATATCTTTACTTCTATACCATTAGAACTGAAAATCGGGATAATTGGGATAGCTACATCCATATGATGCTCAAAAGGTCCATCACACTGTCTGTAGAAATGTATCCAACTATGCCCATCGGCCGCTCTCCTGTCCTCCCCGCCCGACAACCGGCAGGCGCCAGGCAAAACTGTAACCTTCTGGCATCCCTCGCTAAAGGCGCCCCTGACGTCCTTGGGTCCTGTCCCCAATTTTAGCACGGAAGAAGCACAGAGCTCCCTTCTTTACCTTGGCCAGAGCGCCCAATTGCGTGCGCCCGTCGCCCCAGCTCCCCCGATAGCTAGCTGAGCTCACCTTCCCCCACCGCTGCTCTTACTCCAACCTCATCATCTCCCACTCAACCCCTTATCCACTATATCCATCGCACATCACCATGTCCACAAGAAAGAGGAAGCAAGACGCCGATGAGGAGGAAGAACTTCAGGCTCTCCCTTCTGACGAGAGTGACGAGGAAGAAGAGTGAGTCCCTTTCAGTTCCTGACGTCATTCAATTGTGTGCGCAGCCGTTGCGGCGGTGCGCAAACTTATCAATTGCGGTCGCATTGTGTTACCGTATTGTCCTGCCTTTGTTAAAGCGACGTTGAGGTGGTGTTGTAAAGTGGGAACTGCTGAAGGAGCCATGGTATCCCCATCCTGGGGCGACAGCCCTATTAGGCATTATCATTTCGTTTTACGGACTCATTTCCATTTCACATCATTTCATTTTCATTTCATTTTCATTTCATTTCATTTCCAAATCCATTTCGTGCGCTTCGTCAAAACTCAGACGGAATGGGAGAACTTGCGCGGCCCAGCGGGACGACAAGGCTGACCACCGCGCCTCAATAGATACGAAGAGTCCGACGCCTCTGATTTCGACGACGAGGAAGACTCCGAAGAAGAGGCTGCAGGTAGTCACCCGCTCTTCACACAGCTCCCATCCGCCTAACTCACATCTGATCCCAGCCCCTAAAGCCAAGAAGCGAAAGGTTACCCATCCTGAAGATGAAGAGGAAGAGGAGCCCGAAGAGGAGGAGGATGAAGAATCAGAAGTCGTGGACGAGGATGATGACGGAGAGGAAGACGCGAATGGAAGCGTCAAGAAAGCCCCTCCTGTCGTGACCAAGTCAAGAAAGGCGAAAGCGGTGGCCCCTGCTGAGCCTGTTCCTGTCGTCGAGGAAGATGAGGACGATGAGGACGATTAGATCTAAAAGTGTATTAAAGGCCTTCAGCTCACCAAAGCTACTGAGCAATGGGTAGAGCCGGCGCTCGAGATCTGGTTGGTCATTTTGTCATGTACCTATACCAACCTTGGTGTTGGCAGCTCAAAATCTTTTCCTGGTATTCGGACCAGTTCAGATAACGTGACCGAGTCCGAGAGAGTCCGAGTATCGCAGCACAGTTTAATGCCCGCTCTTTCGTGGGCCTTGAAAGCGTCTCAATGCCTCGCAGAATCTGACAGCTTTGACATGAAAGTCAAAGAAGCCTTTGTGCACTCTAGTGAGCGCCGGATAGTACTGCACGATATATTGGCACCTCCAGACGTCCTTTCCTATTCCGATTAGCCCTTTCTCATCGCTCTTCCAGGTTCTAATTCACAGAAGTGTGCCTACTACGCGTCAACAAGGTGGCTGACCTCAGCCTTACGCATTCCCACTGAAGCCAAACCCGGTGCTTAACAGTAAGATACTTTACAACCATCACCATTCCGTTCCGGAGTACCTGTACTTCTTCCTTTATCCATCCCCACTGAGCAAGAGGTTGTCAAGTGCTCGAAGCAATAAATATGGAAGATTATCATGAGAGAGGACGGAGAGAATCCGCCGAACACCCACCGAACGCGCTTGCTAATGCCCAGAATAATCAGGCTCTCCGATACCCAATCCCTTGTATCCAGCTCTCAACGTAGAATATCAACAAATTCGCTTGATCAAAACTTCATCACCTGGCCGTGCGGTTTCCAACAACGGCGAAATCTCGCTCGCAATAAGTATGGTGTCTCCAGAATCACCCTCCCTTTCTCATAATTTCCTATGTTCGGGGTGAACTTCGCTTGGTTCACCCCAAAACGTGTAATGGCCAACACATCCTGTTGGCCGCTAGCTTGGCGTGAGCTCTTTGTACTGTTTCCGCTTCAATAGCCTGGAATACAACGCCGTTATACCGCCGTGGTTAAGATATCTTTCTTTAGGCAGACGAGATATGCATCAGTCTAATCGACATCGCCGAAAATGTCCACACAAGTTCCGTCCGTGACTGACATATTCACCAAAGCTCAAGGCGTTATTACCTATATTGGAGCTCCCAGCGACCTATACGACAAGTTCATATCTACCGCACTGACTTACAGGGCTTCTGTTTTGTCGCTATGCTGGATTAGAACGGCGTTTCGTGGGAGCGACAAATCAAGAGGGACGTATACAGGCCGTTGGGGGAACAACCGTTCTTTAGCCGGAGCCGTGCGTGAAGTCCTCTGTCTGTACTGCTTCTCTCCCTCTCGTTGATTTTCATCGTAACATATCCAGAAGCCATTCATCTACACTCAACCCCATCCACGTCAACTCTAACACATTCTCTTCTCCTAGATCAACAAAGGTACAACCCTTTCTTCTCAACAGCTACTGTTGCATGCCAATCTCTCTAAGGCGACGGGCTGCTCGCACCAAAATTCGGCCCCAGAGCTATTGTTTCCCTCCGTCAATTAATCTGAGCTATAAAATACTTTCTAATTCCATTTCACGTCAACTGGCAAATGTCTTGGTGAACACACCCATTCACCTAAAAATTGAGGATTCGTGTTTGAGACCTGCCAAGTAGGTTGCACAATCTCCTCTATTTCAAAACCAAAAGAAATTAAGTTTACTATGGGAAAAAACACCATGGGACCAGGAGTGCAAATTCATTTGTCTAAGGACGTAGCATACCCCAAGAAGTTCTTGTGAGTCTGTAGAGAAGGATAGTAGAATCTTTTTTCCCTCCTTTTATTTTTTGCCTTTAAATTTTTTTTTTTATTTCTTTTTTTCCTAATTCACCTTAAAAAAATACATAATGCTCTGAATGGCCTGTAAGTATATGAATGGCAACATTCTGTGCCTGCGGAGGAGGTATAGTATGTATTGGTGTCCAACAATGCTACATGTGGCAATATCATCGCGGTGTTTACGAGCGAACGAACATAGTGTAACTGATGGAAAGCTTGTCGAAGGGAACGGAGACAAACCACAATTCTGTACTGGGCAAGGCGTACGAGGATTTTGTAATAGTTTAATGACGATTGGTTAGTCTGTCAAGAAAGGAGAGGTGACGCAGGAAGGGGCCAGGTGGACAGCGTAAGCCATCTTAGATCAACAAATAAGTCTGACAATCAGATGCAATTGACACGAATTCCTTCGGTACACCATAGACTGATGAGCCTATGGAGGTTTCCCTATAACGCGGCTTTCCCTCGACGCCAAGACTAACCCCGGTCTTCAACTAATCCATGGACCGTGGTTCTCGCTAATACCCTATTTCCCCAATGTTTGCTATCGTTTTTAATGAGTTCCCCCAAACCTCCTCACACAATACTGAAACTTACGCATGCTGAGCAAAACATCCTATATATTGCTCTAATATTCTACCTATATGATGAGTCGCCTTTGCGACTTGAGCACAGAGCTCCTGCTGCACATTGCATCTTTCCTGTCCCAGGTCGATCTCCTCAACATTTCATTAACAAATAAATGTCTGCACGATTCCACCGAACCAGAATTATACAGAGGGTACACAAATAGCCAAATTTATGGACGCTCACTCATACCTTTCCTCCAACGCATGATTGAGCGCCCTGACCTCGTACGACATGTCCATCGTCTCGAGCTCAAGCCCTGGTCCTGCTTGAACGATATGAATCCAGAATTTGGACAAGGTGAATATCCAGGAATAACCGCAGAGAAGTACGAGTTACTTGCGGATGCGGCCAAGTCTGCGGGTCTGATTTCCGAAATTCGGCGTTATGATCGCAAGAGTGTTCTAATCGAGCGAGCCCAGAGTATTTTGGACGAAGGCAACTGGACCGATGCCGAGCCTTGGTATAAGTACATTTTTGGCCTGCGTAGGCACATTGATAACGTATCGTTCGACAGCAAGTTCTGTCACCTGCTTCGTGCCGGACTCGAGGATCCCCAGGTAGCGCTCATGATCGCCTTGCTCCCCAATATCTGGGAGATAATTCTACGAGGTGCACCTCACGATCGTCATACTCTCCAGTGGCGTGCTCCTCTCCACCAATTCCGTACTCTCCGCAAGCTCACCGCTTGTGCCACTGATGGTGAGCTAGAATGGCCGCTATCGGTTTTCAATGACCAGATCCAATCAGCCAACTTGGAAACCTTGGAGGCATACTACGCCGGCGGCTGGGCGCACTACGACCTCGACGGCTTGCGGCAGCATCGTCCACTCTCCCTCTTAAGCCAATCGCTCAACCTCACACGTATCATACTCCAGTATTGTGCGTTCAACTACTCCGGAATGAAGACTATACTCAGCGCCTGTCGAGCTCTAACCTCCTTGCACTATTCCGTAGGTGGCAAGAAAGTAGGTCCAGACAACTTCACTTGCCCAGAACTCGTCGAGTTGCTACTACCCCACAAATCTACCCTCAAGGCTTTGGAGCTAGACATGTCCGTTGGATGGAATTACAATAAAGACCCAGGATTATTGCCATCTCTTACAGAATTCACACAGTTGGAAAAGCTGTATGTGACATATGAGCTCTGTGCCCCTGGAGTCCTCGACAGCTCCACTACTCCAGAGCCCAATCACCTCTGTAACCGCCTTCCTGCCTTCTTACGTGCACTCAGCCTCACGGAAGATGAGAGCGGCTGCACCATGGATCACATTCACGAACTACTGGCTGTGCGTTCTAGAAGGTTCCCTCAACTCAAAACTATTAAATTCCAGGTGCCCAACAAAAAGCGCTGGCTCAAGCGCAACGCGGCTGAAGTTCCCTCTACCAGTCCTGGTGTCGATTTTACAGTAAATGATGTTCTCAAGGCGAACAATACTAATAGGACATGCTTTGACGGCTGGATCAATAATCGAGGATGGAGCGAGGTAAAGTGGGTGGATGGAATGTATAGAAGAGAAAGTAGGAAGCCGCGGTGGATGGAAGAATTGGGAATTGCAGAGAATAGTTCCACCGAGTGGTCAACAACAGACGAAAGTGATCCGGAAGATAGTAGTGCGGAGGACAGGAATGCGGAGGACAGTGATGCAGAAGACAATGATGCAGAGGACAGTGATGCAGAAGACAGTGATGCAGAGGACAGTGATGCGTGATGCGTGATGCGGAGATATCTGATTCGTATAGGAACGGCGGACCTTTGCAGCACCTATCTCTGGTACCCTGTCTTCTCTTCGATCCAGGACGTTGAGTGCAGGCCAAAGCTCATAGCATGCCTACTGGGGACGCACAACTACACCAAGCTACATTTCAATCTCCCATTCAGCGGCAAAATTCCTGGAAAATCAAGGCCGATTTGTGTTGATGTTCCAGGGTTGTTGATGTATGGAACCCTTTGTACCTACGGTCCGAATTTGAGCGCAATCGCTCGGTTAAGCGTGCTGAAAATGAGAACAGTACCCAAGAAGTCAAGGAGACAAAATATATCTGTGGAAAAAGAAAGTCTGGAAGCTGCATGATCAGTGATGGGCGCTAACTGGTGCTAGAAGCGAAAAACGCCTGCATGCTGGGCACGAGAAACATATTCGTGCAGCCTTGCAGCCTAACAGCTCAGCCTCACCTTCAAGAACAGCCTTCGTATTTCTCGCTTCTCCAACCCAGGACCTCGACTCTCGCCTCCTCCATGTTTACCCCAGATAGTCGTACAAAGCTCACCATACTAGTAAAGGGCTACATTCCAAATACACACTACGTTGACAATATTTCTGAACCTCATATGCCGGATCAGACTGATTAGAAAAAAGCGGTGCCCAACTTTCTTTGGGGGTTTTTTTTCTTTCTCAGCCTTGTACACAACTTCCTTGGAAACCACACCCTTGGCGTCGCTCAAACTTCCGACCGTTCCCTTCGCCGTCCATGGAACTGGGGCGTAGTAGCTCTTTTGATAGATTAAAGGAGATGGGTTCGGGAGAAGGCCCGAAACCAGCGGATAGTAGGTGCAATTTCATCTTAACCCTCACCGCACTGCTTGTCCCGTCTTCCGCAACGGGACCGCAACCTTGCAAAGAGAAAGAAGAACCATCAAAACCCATAAATAATATCGCACACTCGAAATCGCCATTAGATTCCAAGGTCAAGAGGAAGATGTATGATGCTCCAAACGTTGAAAATACTCTCTTGCGCTGGTGTCTACGATGGCGGCGGTTTGAAGATGTTGAGCTAGTGAGGGCAGAAGCAATCTTCGATTAGAAGTAAGCGGTTGTTAGCATTGCGGTTGGCTGTTCTCTAGAGATGAATTTGTAGTAGGGAACGCGCTTCTTGGCTGCTTGCAAGGCGGAGTAGTATATGTGCACGTGAAACTTTCACCTCCAACACAAATTCCTGCCCGCTATGCTATTTTCCGCATCATACAGTTTATGCCAGGCTAACCTGCCACAGCTCATCAAAATCCGGCCTTGGCCCACCTGGTTCCAAGGATGTCATTCGTCCTCTCTCCGCGCTTCCTCCCCAGAAACGCGGCACAGCAACCGCGCGATTTCCAATGCCCGGAAGGAACCCACAACTGCCTCCAGGACCTCGGCCTATCCAATTCCTGTTGCGCAATGGGAGACGTCTGTGTCTTCATCGTCAATTCTGGCCCTGGGAGTGTTGGCTGTTGTCCCTCGGGCCAGACATGCACCGGGACGGCGAGTCTTACCTCCTCGATTCCGACAACATCTTCATCTTCGACGCAGTCTGCGATATCAGCAACAACCTCCTCTCAGACTCCATCAAAATCTTTTACCAACCTCGCGTCTTCTACTGCGAAAATGGTGGGCACAACCACATCACCTATTCTCGCTACTGCAACTCCCACCATCACCGCTGCGAATCCCCCAGACAGCCATGGGTTGCTTCCAGGAGGCGTCGCTGGCGTTGCCATTGGTGGAGTGGTATTAGTGGTGGCCATTTGGAGGATTATTGCTTATATAAGGAGGTTAGCTCTGAGCTAAACTAGGCTCAGAGAGATATAGTAGAGAGAAAGAGTTGCAAAGTCCAGTCAGTCACGAAAATTGGCACTCGCTTGGATGAGTTATAGGGTATCCACTTAGCAGATACCCACTTTCTGGGCCGATGCGGGGTAGCTCTAGAGAATGCGGACTCTTACAGCCCCTTTCCTGAACGATTACGATTCTGCAGAGACAAAGAATATTGGATAGATGAGTTTGTATGTGGCCGTTGAGAAAGAGTTCTTAGGGGCCAATTCACATTTGGCCCGCTGATACCGCTCACGCTCGCCAACATGGCGGGTAGTAGCACTGGGGTAGGAAGATAACCAATTCCCATCTGATGTTTTCTTCGCGTGTTGTGGTTGTCGAAAGCTAGGGACAGCGGTGGAGTTCCACGATGACCAGATCGATTTTGGGGCCAAAAGATAGATGAAAGTGAGGTTTCGGGAGAAAACGTATCTATCAGGCACTCCATGAGAAGCCAGATATGTCGAGCAAGCTGAAGAATTTCAGTAGAGAATATTGACTGGCGTCACTTACCAATACGTGCTCAAAATATCGGAAATTAGTAATCAGCTGCGATGAAAAAGTTGGGTTAGTGCTGCCTATGGTGATTGATCTTGGAAACGGAGGACACGGAGATAGGAGCTAATTTCTCAAACCAGTTTCATGACTCTTCCTCCTACCTCAGGCCCTCCACTTCCAATTTCGACTTTGTCGGTTGTCAGAGCTTACATAGCGAGTTGGCGAAAAAGATTTCCTCGGAGATATACGACTTATCAGTTGAGTCAACGGTTCGACGCAATGTATTTTGAGAGTGAAAAAACTGCTACTAGTTTTGCAAAAGATTTTTGAATGCTGCCGTAAGCATGATGTTGTCAGTGGTGGCAACTTCAAGGGCTCCACATTCGGTTAGTGTCTTGACCCCGGCAAATGATCCATTGCGGAGCCATCCCACGACGATGAGCCTAACGAACTTCGCCGAGCTGTCTGATCGCCGTCTGATCGCCGTCTGATCTTAACGCCGAAAGTGGCAGTGGAGATCCCGCGTCCGCAGCGAATGAAGTACGTGAATTGGAATAAGAAAAGGATTTACCTACAAGCGGCAAACTTCACCCATGTAGAAGAGAAATTCTGCCAGCTGTAACTAGTAAATATAGAAGAGGGACCCATGAAGAAGACCGGGGCTGGCTCCCGTTGTTGGAGAGTAAGGTTGATCGGCTCACATGTTCGCGATCAGACCTCAATGCCGCATGAACTACTATTGTTTCAAAAGGGGCCTCCTGTCGTGTATATACATTCTTCGGGATAGCCGGTGAATGCTCAAGCCACGGGACGGTGGAGAGCTGAGTCACCATTGCCCATGTTCTCGTGTACCCAATGCGATACCGAGAGACAGGTAAAAAGGAGAGCAGCGGTGTGTCTGGGAGCGTATTCCGCATTCGGCAAAGCGAGTGAGACGCTTAACTCTCCTCCCCCTGCAATGCTGCCATCCTTGTCGCTCATAGGGCTGCGCTGGCCAGCTGCATGGAAGAAAGGGGATGTTGCAGCTGAGACCGTGGGGATTGTTTGGTTTTGTCTGGAGAAGATTGGACTTTCTTCCCTGGGTTTAGGCTAGCCTTGTCACAACGGCAGCTGAAGTAATCGATTTGGAAGGATTCATTGGTTGCCGAAGTTGCTGACGATGAGCTGCGAGTCCACAGGAGGCTGAGTCACCGAGTGCCCGCGTTACATTCGGCTGAAGCGTCGCAGAAACCGTGATGCCTCGTTTGGATTTTGTTCACATCTCCGCGGCAGATATTCTGCTCCAATATCATCAGGCCTGAAATCGTGCATCGTGCAAGATGCTTCAAATGCCTGCAACAAAGAAGCGTCCATGAGGAAAATTGACTAATCATGGTGTATTAGGAATTCTTTCACTTCTTCGAGGTTCTCCGTGCTTGTTTTTTGTCAGCTACCAGCACTGCGTCAAGGATCGTTCTTCGTTCGTAAGCAACAAAATTGTAAGCAGCCCTATAGCCAGTGATCATCAATCATGCCTATCATCAATCTCGATTCTGCAGACGAGGGGTACGCCCAATCAGTGGTTCGGCTGGATCAGTTGTCTTTGTGAGCGGAGCACAACATTATTGTGAGTAATCCAACAAACATGCATGAGGAACAATGACGATTGAACGATTGCAATGGCTTGCAAACACCATGGGCGGACTCCAGTCGTAGCAAATGAAGCCAGAAGGCTGCAGTCAAGTTTTTGCGATCGGTTGTCGATGACTCCACATCATGCCTTGGTAGCCTCGGGCACATCCAGCAACGCTGGTGACCGAGATGCCGCAATCGCGGGGTTTACAGCTGTCCCTAGCGACTTCTTCACCAATACAGGCTTTTGTTTTTTCATCCAACCATGTGACCAAAGTCCGAGAGCCGAGCAGCGAAGATCAACCCCTTGCAATGAGGAGGCTCTCCCGTGACCTTCGAAAGCCCGAATGAGCCCGAATGCGCCCGTACTGTAGTTAGGAGTTATGCATGCTCTGCAACAACAGTTATCTCCGATTACTGTCCGATGATTCAAGCTTGTTTCTGGATCAGTATTCTCAACCAGGGAATTCCACGATGCATGGCCCTGTCTTGCCCTGCCTGTTACAGTCAGCAGCGCTCTGTGTTGTTGTCTCGTCGCAACCTCGCGTTACGGCCCTAAGAAAGGCTTAGAGCCCTGCTGCGTCGGCTAGCTTTTGTCCACGGCGCACCCGCAGCAATGGCGGTGGGATAGTTTTAGAGTTAGAGTCGCCAGATGGAATATGCGGTGCGAAAAAGCGGACGTTTGACTTTGGCAGCCGCCTACGGGGCTTAGACGGACCACCTCATCCGCACTACTTTCAAATCATATTGTTGCACGTAGGGTACGTAAGGCTTCCAGGCAACCAAAGAGAGTATTGGACGGCCAACGAGGTTGGCTCTCGCTTCTCCCGAGGACGCGCACAAATGCGGTATCCTGTGATTCCGGCCTTGCGTGGACGTTACGAAGAAAAGTAGCTCGGATCTATCGCGAAGTCTTTTGGGCGTGAGATGCGGGATGCGCCTTGCGTTAAACCATGGAACACGACAAAAGCGACCGCTAGTTACTATGAATCACTCTTCTGCAAGTGCACTGCATGTCTGCTGGCTAAGGGCGGGTTTTGAGTCCTACCACTTCAATAACTCCGATATCGAGTTGGTTGGCGAAGGGAATGGCACGGCAATCGGCCAAAAGCATTGCTGCGTAATAATTAATCAAAGGGCGCAATAGGAACGGCGACGGAGGTATTGGAAATGTGATGATGAATCACCTGGGCAGTAGCCTTGTCGCCCTGGGCGGTCTTAGAGCCACCGAGGAGCGGTGACCTGTGGACAGGGGTATGTGTTCGGGACACTCGGACGAGGGCAGTCGGTGTCTATGAAAGCTCCGCAGGCTTACCTGCGCATTATTGTGTATCATGCGTTTGGCCCTCTGAACATAAAGACGACACGATCCCCATTCTGAGGCCACCATCAACAGTCAATATCACATCAGGAAACTACTACCCGCTTCAACACAAGCAATCTCCAGTTCCACCCTTCCCTTAACAAGGATCGCTCCTGCCAACCACGATAACCTCAGAGCACTACCGCCCCTGCCTCCATCAACCGAGACCGTCGCCACCGCCCATTGGCCACAGAAAATCAGGTCCAGTCATCACATAATAATTTCAGGCAGTGACTCAAACCAGGCAATAATTTTTTTCTTGCCTACATAACCAAACATGCCTTCCCATCTTCGATTACAATCCTCATTCGAGCCTTTTTCCGCCGAAACCACTCGCTCCCACTTCGTGCCTTCTCCACCACAAAAGAAACAGAAGATGAGCCTCACTCAAACCTACTACATTGCCGCTTCGGCACGATCAAAGCTGGGCAAGGAAGCTTGCCGGGCTGATCACAACCTCAGGCTGCTCGTGGGCCATGCCAACCTGCTTGACTCTCTCATGCTCGAGCTCGCCGACGCAGAACGGGAACAGGAAGCCTGGTTCAACCAGACTGTCAAGAAGGCCTCCAAGGCTGACGAGCCACGACACATCCAATGGGTCGACACTATTGCAGAGTCACCAGAGGAGGATGAGGAGGATACCGACAGCTCAGACAGCGAATCGGAACCAGATTTCTACGACGAGGATGGCGACTTCGATATGATGATCCCGCTTCCCCGCAAGATTGTATCAGCGCCGGTAGAGATCACCACCACCGAGATTGATGAGGAGGACTTCTACGAGGACTACGAAGATGACGAAGAGCATGCCCTCACTCGCACATCATCACAGTCACCACCGGAGCTCGTACACGACGAGGACTCTGACGACGAATCACCTCCCGCCTCTCCACCTCAACCCAGTATGGAGTACTCGGAAAAGAAGGCCATGCTCACCACGTCGTACTACGATCACAAGCCGGCCGCCCTGACAACGCCAGAGCAGGCCTCTTTTATGCAGGACGGTTTCTTCATACCGGAACGAAATAACTCGCCGCTTATTGCAACTTGTTAGCACGCCATCGAGCCTCACTATGATCGTCCCACTTTGGCTTTTACGACATTTTCAGCAATTCAGCGAGCGAGCATTTCCTTCACATTTGCATGGCGCAGGGAACAAAACACGGATTGATTATTTTGGAGCTGGATTTCTTTTTTACTTTGGAATTGGATTCCGTGGCGCATTGGGGTTGTAAGCCGCGATGGACTTTTTCCACTCACCTCGGAGGATACGATCGAGACATTTTGAGAGCATGTGAAGGATCGGCAAGGATCACGGGAGAGATCACGAGTGGGATCAACTTGGACAGATGCAATGAGATCTCCCTCTCAGCTGATGAGATGGTCGAGACTCTACTTGCAACTTAGCTAGGACAGAAATCCAAAATTAATCGTATCACAAAGAAAACAAATTCTTCGATATTTTGAATCATTCGATGGCCTGTGACAGTGACGACGACCATGATAGCCAGCCTCCTGACCTGGCGTGCTCAACTCTCACCCAACAACATGCCTCAAACCTCAGGCTCTCAGCTGACCCTGTCCCAGACAATATTCCCCTGGTCGTGCTGAATTCTGGACCTTTCGGACGGAACCATCGGCCTGACCGTGCCCCCGCCGCGCCATTCCAGCCAAGCCAAGCCAAGCCACATATCTGGCCGCCTTCGCTTCCATCGCGATGGTTTAGTGAGCATTGAGCAAGGCTGAAAACGCGTGGGCCACCTCTCGGGTTTCTCGCTCTGCCGTCGGCCTGCGGGCGAACGGTGTTCTTTGTTCGTCCATCGCCAACAGCCAATAAGCCGCCGATATCTCTTCGTGGTGAGGGATGATCAGAGATCCTGCGACTGCGGAGATAGGGAAGGATTACGCTCCCAGTTTCAGCGGCACAACCTCCGCAGCGTCGACAATCTTCGGCACAGACAATCTTTCGGCGGTTTGTTGGTTTGGAGACTCTCCCTGCCTTTCGTTTCGCTCTACGAAATCCTAAAGGGGCGGAGTTCACGAAGGAGGTCTGCCGATCCTAGCGTACTCCGCATGCGGAAAACACAAAGGAATATTGGTGCGGCGTGCTATGGATTGGGGGAATTCCGCAGTCCGTTCTATCATCGCGTTGCCCGTCGTTTAACTTGCGTATGAAACCATCGCTTCATTAACCTCGTGCAGAAGGTAGTACGAGTGCGAGCGCGAGGTGGAATGCGAGCCTCGCATTTGACGCGGCCTCCTTTGACTACTGAAGGTTTACTTTTTTAAACCTCCTCCTGCTGCTGCCTGCTGCTGCCTGCCTTTTCGCAATCCTGGATTGAGCCTCCGAGAAGCCTAACTTGTTTATTTGAGGGTTCTTACGATTCTACGAACCTGCGAAACTGCGAATCTCCGCGGATGGGAACGTGCGGAAGACGACGACTTATGACGCCTCGCTGGCGAAGGCACCCTCTGAGGTCATCTTCATCTCAACTTCCACGAAGTTCGGACAAAAGATTTCTTATCTGCATGTTTGACTGCGAAAAAACACAAAAGGTCGCTATCGCGAATTTCGCGCCTTGGAAATAATGGCGCGCCTGTGACGCTCTCTGCTTGCCGACTTCCACGGACACAACTCGGCCGACCCGATTAACCGCGCAACCCGGCTGCTCCATGCCGTTCGTGGGTGATTTTCCTAACAAATACTCCCTACCTTTCCATCCTGTCAAATCGCGCAGGGCTCGAGAACGGAAGCTCTCGCTGCTGGAAGAGCCCGCGATTGTGGATCACTGGATCGTGATTGATTGTGGGCATGGGTCCCTGTAGCCAGTGGACCGTGTTCCGAGCCAGGTGAGGCTTGTGACGATATTCAAGGTTTTAATGCTGGGAGAAGGGGGTTACCGGGCTCCGTTCGTCGTTCCGCTCGTGCGATTGCCTTTTCGCGTGCTGCGGATGCGAGGATGTGGATGGTGGTCAGGTGGTATCTTGATGTGGAAAATTGAACGAGTACTTGAGACTCCCCCAGCATTGCTTGATGAGAGAGGTCAGCATTCAGCGCTCAGCATGCTGCATGCTACATGTTGAGGCAGCTGAAAGGTAGGATGCCATATGAAGGGAAATGCTTCATAAGGCGGATGGAATGTTGTTTCAACCGCGTTTTGGTTTAAAGGTTTGTATTTCTATCGTCCCATTGACTTCATCGACGGTAGGTGATAATTCCATACACCAAGATTATATGAGCGATTGCATATGCACACTATCAGTCAGCTATCTTTTCCTCATCTTCCGTTTAGTACGTTCTGTATCTCGTAAGAAAATTCCAAATTCCAAGATCACACCGAAAGAGCTATTCGCTACCGCCCTGCGGCTTGTGGTGGATTGTTAGAGTCACATCGCTAATCGCCAATCGCCTTTGAAATCGCCCTCCTTGCCCAGCTGTCCAAGAGCTATATGCCAAGAACTCGGCGACCATCGGAGACTCTAGATCTGTTGGTCCAGAAATGTAAACTCTCCCGGAGTATAAGCAGCGTTTACTCATACTTGGCCAGCTCATTAGATGCGGGATATCCGGACGCGTCCAATAAGAATTAGAGGCTTCAACTCTCTTGCCTCTCGGGTCAGTTCCCCGAGTTACTGCCATGGCCAGCCGCTTTACAGACCCAGCATCGTGGCTGTCAGCGGGTTGAACTCCTAACTCATATTGACAGCGTCGACTCTCCGCAATCACAATCCTCGGCAGCATACCAAGTCCGGGCTGATCGTCAAGCTCAGGTTGTATCGAGGGCGTATAGGGCAGATACCTGCTCAACATGTCACTGCAGACATGCCTAAAATGGCACCAGAAGAGCCCGTGGAAGGACAGAGGGTGCGCGAAAGTCCACTCTTCCCCAGCAATAACTGTGCAGAGACAAACACAGTATAAATATCGTTCTACACAATCACTAACAACCAGCAACGCACAAATCGGCGATCTCTTCGGCGACTACTCTTCATCCAAACCAGTTTTCTCTACAAGACCAAGCTCACGATTCCCAGAACCTTTCGAAGCGATACGCAGTCCCCTTGAGGACGCCCTTCCCTCGCTTGATATGAAGGCGGTATCCTTTTCCCGCAGTCGTATTTTAGTCATTTCCTAGCCTACGATCCGACCACAATCCCGTATATGAGGTGCTATCTTCGAAAGCCTGCACTCCGCCACATCGAGAGAGAGTTGGCTAGAGTTTGCTAGAGTATGACGCTTGAAGAAGAGGGCTTTCAAGTCTCGCCCTCTACCCTCTACCCTCTACCCTCTACGACGGCTGTCCAGATCTAATTTGTAGGATTATCCAATTTCAAATAGCAATCGCGGACTGCTATAGATCTTCATCACTCCAAACTTGGAGTTTACGACGCTATGGCGCTGGCGGCTGCGTAATTGGTAGCGGGGCACTGATCGAACTCGACTGGGCCATTGAGACGAAATATCCAGCTGAAGACCCCGGCCGCGGCGTATCACAGACCGATCAAGCTCTTGGAAGTGGTTTCTAACTAGCTCTGCGGAGTAACTGAGCCCTATTTTGTTTTCTTCCTTCTTATATTACATACTACATTCTATCTTACTCTATGTCTTCATATAGGGAAATAAAGACTGTACCTGATATGCTCAGGATATCTTCGCTATCAAGCGGCCTTTCAATTGTTTATGTAACTAACAAATATTGATGACGAGTTCGCTCAAACGCCTTTGTAGATGCGCCCATTCGCCCACCCGCCTGGGCAATAGAATCAAGTCTCGTAGCCCTCCACTCCAAAGTAAACCAACCCCAAATTGCTAGCAGAGGAAATTTCATCACCTGCTTCTCGGATCAGTCAGCTTTAGTCACATTCCAAGGCTCCAAAGGCGTGGTGTCTTCTTGGCTTCGGATCGTCCACCCAATTGAGTCAAGTCTATTGGCGATCCTAAGCGCTATTCCATATTAAAGTCCGTATCCATATCGTGCCGAAAACTACGCTTGTATGCCACTAGCTACGCTGTCGATCCTTCGAACATCCTAACTCGCGCCGATATTCGGAATGATGAAAAATTAGAATTGTCAGGACAAGCAGAACTTGCTCATTTAGTGATATCAGATCCACTTAGTGGCCGGGTCCGAGTAATTCCCGGCGCGGCGTGAAACAGGCCTTGACAGTTATAATCGGGTCTTCCCTTCCATTTTTGAGTTATCTGATCTTCGGCTATAATTATCAGATCTTTCCTTCCCTCCAATCCCAACGTTCGTCTGTTCCAACCATGTCTGAAGAGAAGAACAATGGAAGAAAGCCGGCCATTTCTCAAGATAGAAATGACGACATTCTTCTTACAGGAGAGACGAGTCCTGGTGTTCGCCGGATAGAAATCCTTTCTGCCCATATCACATTCGTAGATCGCATCTTTCTTTTCATTGGAGTTTTCCTCATCGCTTACGTCTATTCACTTGATGGACAGCTTCGGTACGTCTTTCAGGTTCGTCTTTCAATACCAATTGATTGTATTCCATTTGATTGATCCTTTTCCAGCCAAATGCGACCGCAAGCTTTGCTCAACACTCCTTACTAGCAACTGTTACGGTGCTTCGGAGCGTGATCGCTGCTGCTGCCCAAGTATATGGTCTTGAACCTCTGCAGATTATCACGATACTCACATTCTCTGTAGCCTACCGCTGCCAAAATTGCAGACGTATTCGGCAGAGTTGAACTGGTGCTGATCTCAATCGTCTTCTATGTTATCGGTTGGTTGGCCGCACGCCGCCGTTCGAGATTCTCGTCATTGATGACATCTCAGGGTCCATAGTTGAGGCGACATCTACAGGAATCAAATCTTTTGCCGCTGGTGCAGTTATTTATCAAGTACTTACACCATCTACACTTCTATGAAGATGAGTTCGATGCTAACTGCTTCTGCTAGGCTGGCTACACCTGCGTAGTGCTGCTCCTTGAGGTTATCGTTGCAGATGTGACTTCTCTTCGCTCCCGCTTGTTCTTCTCTTACATTCCTGCAACCCCGTTCCTGGTAAGTGCTCTAACTTTGCTTTCGTTTGCAACCCAGTCTAACGCGTCCAGATCAACACCTGGGTAAGCGGAAATGTTTCATCTGCAATCCTAGCAAATGTGGGATGGCGATGGGGTAAGTTTTCTGTCCTCTCCTGAATACACAGATCTAATATATATGCACTAGGTGTTGGCATGTGGGCAATCATCTATCCAAGTATGTCACTCACTCACCCGAATTGATATCCTACTAAAACGTTTTTAGTCTCCGCATTGCCGCTCATAGCATCACTGTTAATCATCCACCGTCGAGCTAGGAGAAGAGTTGGTCTTGTTGACTACAAAACACCCTATCAAATGCTTGGGTTCCGCCGCCTGGCCATCTCTCTCTTCTGGCAATTGGATGTTATCGGAATAGCCCTGCTCATTGCCATATTTGCTCTCATATTGGTACCATTTACTATCGCTGGAGGCATCCACACGGAATGGAAGACTGCTCATGTCATCGTCCCCCTTGTGGTTAGTGGACTCTGCATACCTGTATTCATTATGTGGGAGAGATGGAGTCCGCATCCTATGGTGCCCTTCAAGGTGGGGCATCCTGAATGCAGCAACCTCTTCAATTACTGACCTCCACCAGCTTCTGAAAGACCGAGCCGTCTGGGGTGCGCTCGGTATTGCAATGATGCTCAACACCGGTAAGTCAAAGTGAAGCCCACACTAGGCCCTTCCTAACTTAAACAGCCTGGTATCTTCAGGGCGACTACCTCTACACCGTCCTCATCGTCGCCTTCAACGAATCCATCAAGAGTGCTACCCGCATATCTTCCCTATACAGGTAACCTACCCTCAACTCACACCCAACAACCCACATACTCATCTTCGCAGCTTCGTCTCCGTCGTCACGGGCGTGATTCTTGGCTGCATGGTGTTCAGAGTGCGCCGCCTGAAACCTTTCATAATGTTCGGTGCCATCCTCTTCCTCGTCGCCTTCGGCCTTCTAATCAACTACCGCGGAGGCTCTGGCGCATCATCCCACTCCGGCATCATCGGCGCTCAGGTCCTCCTCGGTATTGCAGGCGGTCTGTTTCCTTACCCGACTCAAGCTAGCATCCAAGCCGCCACGAAACATGAGCGTGCGTTTCCCCCCTTCACTTCCTTCCACCCCATTCCATCTCCTTATGCACAATCCACATCCCAAGAACTAACCCTAACACCCTTTATAGACGTCGCCGTGATAACAGGCCTCTATCTTGCCTCCTACAACATCGGCTCCGCCCTCGGGAACACTATCTCCGGTGCCCTGTGGACTCAAGTCCTCCCATCAGCCCTCCTCTCTCAGCTCCAGAACGCCACGCTCGCCGAAGCGGCCTATTCAAACCCTTTCGCTTTCGCGGTCAATTACTCCATTGAGACTCCGGAGCGCCAGGCGGTGGTTAGGGCCTATAAGCATACGCAGAGGCTGTTGTGTGTTACGGGTATCTGTCTTTGTGTAGGGTTGATCGCGTTTAGTCTTTGTATTAGGGATCCCGTATTAGGGAGGGAGCAGAGCTTGCCGGGAGCGGAAGGGGGAGTTATAGAAGAAGGTGGGAAAAGTAAGGCGACGGTGTCTGTGAAGAAGTAAGGAGGCTTTCCAATGGCTTAGGCTGGGAAGGATGGAGAAACTCGGGAGTGGTCTCCGTGCCTAATCTGGCCTCCGTGTATATGAGTATGAATCTATGGCGTGCTGCGAAGTGATGGGAAAAAGAGAGAAATGCTGGGTGGAGGATAATGAGTTGGGTCGGGAGGATAGGTGGGTAGCACGCTACCTTTTGCTGCGTACGTAAGAAAATATTGTAAGTCATAATGGGAAAAGTGTATGGTTGTTTTGGACTGGGATTTATTTCTGAAGTTTTCTTCTATCACGGAATACACACACGCTCCGCGGATGACGGCCCCTTGTGGAACGCTGTCGACGAAGAAATTTGCAAACACGGAAAGAGCACTGCAAGTTCCCGACGTGATGTCGCAAAGTCCAAGGGGCGTCACAGTGCGGTAGTGCGGCGCGGGAAAAGGGGCATAGATATACTTGGTGGAGCGCGGGTGAGGGAGAGGGTGCGACAAGTAATTTAATAGAGTGATTGATTTCTGGACGGTGTGATGCACGTTGTGGTTGTGCAGTGTTTTAAGTTTTGAAGGCAAGTGGTTGCGCAGCCTTCTCCCCCTTCCGTCTTTGAATTTAATCAGCTTCCTCTAGGCAGAGAAGGGCAAAGAGGAAATAGAAACAAAATCAAATCATTAAAAAAATGTTCAACAAAAGCCGTGTGTCTGCCTCCATCGGCAGAGCCCCTCGTCTGACTTGACCTGGACGCGATTGCAGCGTCTACTCGTACCAAGATGGGCATGACGGCACGCTACAGCCACATGTCGTCGCCCCCTATCTCCCTCTCTGCCCACTCCTTGCTGAGGTCGAAAATCTGGAGTGGATGTGGTTACCCGGCATACGACACACTATCATTGGGCCAACAAGCTTGTCTGATTATTAGGTAGAATATGGAGTTGGGGGATATGAGTATACTTCGGAGTATGCGAGGAAGGGACGGGTGGAAATAATGATATAGTAGATAAGTTCGATTCGATGAAAGGGAGATGCAATGGGGGGGTTCCCCCCCCTCCAATGAGGATCAATATTAATAAATGTACGGAAGTGTCACGTCATTAGGTGTGTGACGTAAAGGCGGAGCTATTAGTTTTACTATATAGTAAACGAAGCGCTACCCTCACTAGGGCGGTAGCGATTCTTCTCTTGTCTCTGAGACACCTGAATATACCTGTTGCTCGATCTATTGCCTCTACACTCTACGCTGCTATATCCGACCCATTTTCATTACAACCTTACTGCCATCTGGGGACTTGAGGAGTCAGACGACGAATGTAAGGAGCCGATACGTCTTTTTTTTTCGTTATGTACGACACATGGCTTCTCCTGCAACAGGTCTTTCGATCTCTTCTTCGTCGTCAGGGTATGTCCGAGCATGCTAGTCAAACATTGGCAACACCCTCCTTCATTTTTATTTTTTGAGGGCTTTTTGAAACTCTGCCAGCTGCGAGCGACCTATTATTCGAAGCTTAGCGCTTACTGGTCTTCTATTTCTTCTTCCACAGCAATCTCCTTATATGTGAAGCTAAGTAGGAGAGGCCCACCTGGTACATTCTCTTACACGTCTAAGACAAAAGTCTGTCCACACCTGATTTCCTCACCAAATCGCAACGACTCCAAATTGCAACCAAATACACCTAATACTTGTCTTTCTAGTTATGCGCGTTAATTACTGCCTGCATCCGGCGGTCTATTGAGCCGGTTAAGCGCCTTATTAACTTCTAGCCAATTAACAGCTAGGCCTCCTTCCAAGCCTTAACTAACCTCTCTAAGTTACTAGTGGTTCTACCCATTTATTAAAATTATAGATATAGCTTAGTAACCTTTAAAAATATAATAGGAGGGCAAGGTTTTACAGCCGGTAGTAGGGATGGTCTCAATAGCTAATACCTATTCGCAATTCTAAGGCGCTATAATATAAGTACGCTTTTTAAACAACTTAGTAAGCCCAAGATCTGCGATGGCAAGTTGAATGATATCTTCGCGATTAGACATATTGACAAAGTGGTTGTGTTGAAAACTAGCGGTGTATGTACAGGGTGTGGATTTGAGGTGTGGCCAGGAACTAGGGTGGCCGAAAACTAGGGTGGCCGAAAACTAGGGGGGCCGAGAACTAGGGGGGCCGAAAACTGGGGCCCGAGCTTATAGCTTCGCTTGTTCTTTGTAGCTCTTCTATTCTTGTATAGCATTACTAAAATTAGTACGCCTATCGTTCCAGCTTCCTTGCAGCAGCCGATCCGTACTCTCAGTATTAGACCCACGCGCCACAATGCCAAGAAGTATGGACCAGCGGGTGGACATGGATGGGTATGGACGAGTCCATGTCGATAATGGATCCCAGCTTAATCCATTCATGGAAAACCACTTTGCAATGCACTAACGAATTCGATTCTGACATGTCACATCATTGCACGAACCTCGAATTACCGCAGCCAAAATTTCATAACCCTCATTACAAAATGCGCTGACAATGCAGTTTAGCCCAAATGAATACTGTTCGTTTCTCATTATATACAGTCATCTCATGACTTCCTCCAACGCACTCACAGCCCAAACCAGACGCCTAAAATACACACCACACCTCCCCACACCCATTCCTCTACTCCAGCAACCCGTGCTGCAGCTCCGGTAGCCTGTGGTCCTGTATACCCAGCCGCGGTTCTACTCCCCGTCGCGCCTCCGCCCAAACCACTAACGATATACCCACCAAGGCCGCCCGAAGTCGATGTAGGTGGGTGTAAAGGTATCGTAGTCGTGCCGACTACGATGGCAGTTTCAGATGGAGAGAGAGAGATGGTGACGCCGTTGTATACGGTTACTGATCCAGGGAGAAGAGTCGAGCCATTGGGTAAGATGATTCCGCCCCCAGAAGCAGTAGCATACGATATAGGGATGAACGTTGAGCCGAGGAGGAGAGAAGCTGCGACGGGAGCGGGGGTTGTGCCGGGTGAGAGAGGGATTGTGGATGTGCCGACTACGACGGCCGTTTCATAGGGAGAGAGCGAGATGGTGACGCCGTTGTAGACGGTTGTGGAGCCGGGGAGTAATGTTGCACCGTTTGGCAAGATGACGCCGCCCCCGGAAGCGGTGGCGAAAGAGACAGGGAGGAGGGAAGAGCCGATGAGGATGGAGGCCGCGGCTGGTGTGGCGGGGGGTGTGAGGGGCACTGTGTTAGTGCCGATTATAATGGCAGTTTCGGAGGGAGAGAGGGATATTGTGACCCCGTTGTACACAGTCGCGGAGCCTGGTTGTAATGTTTGACTATTCGGGAGGACGATACCGCCTCCTGATGCGGTAGCATAAGTGATGGGGATGTATGAGGAGCCGACGAGGATCGAAGCTGGAGCAGCTGCGGCTGTAACGGGCGCGAGGGGGATGGTCGAGCCGCCGACCACGATGGCAGTTTCGGATGGCACAAGAGAGATGGTAACACCGCTATAAACGGTCACAGAGCCAGGAGGGAGGGTTCCGCCGTTGGGTAGAACGATTCCGCTTGCTGATCCGGTGGCGTAAGAGATGGGGATCACAGATGCACCAACTGAAATCGGAGCTATTCCATTCAGCGCTGAACTGGCGGGGACGGCTATGGTAGAGCCGCCAATAATCACTGCACTCGGATTAGACGGAACGGAGATTTAAAGGCTAATAGCAGGGAGCTGAGCCTAGAGGGAGAATGCTGCCATCCAGCAGTACAATGCTGCTCGAAGAGGGTGCAAATGAATGGAATAGTCGCACTAGACGTTAAATTGGAGATGGAATGGAAAGTGACTTACCAGTCCCTGTGCCAGGGTGTGGGGTAGTTGGAGTCGCGACAACAGACGGGCCTCCTTGGTTGGAGGGGGCTTGTACAGTGGTTGTCGGTTTTGGTGGAGAGGCCTGCGATGATACTGGTGGAGCCTGCTGTGAAGATGACGGAGCAACTTCAGAAATCGCAGAAGCTGGAGCAGCCGAAGAAGGAAGGTTGTCAGGGCTGGGAGTGTATGCACCTGACATCTGGATTACGGAGGTAGCAGAAACGGTCAGGGCACTGACAGGGACATGAACCGAGGGTTGCCCAGAGGCGCTCGGAAGGTCACAAGAAGCAACCATTGGGAAGCTTGAAGTGATGCCCGGGATAGCCTCTATCGTAGATAGCATTTGGCTCGGTATACTAATATATGTTGCTCCGGACCAGAATGTCGATGTAGCAGGAATAAAATCAAATTCTGTGCCTAACTGAATCATATCCGCAAAGTAATCAAAGCCTGTCGGGGCTTCAAGGCAAGTGCTCACCCCAGCCTCCAAATCGTAACCGCTGGTTCCAGTGAGGTATAGGGCAGAGTTAACTGCCACATATGGTGTTGGTGATGTTCTGATTTTAATATTGTTAGAAAGCGTAGCGTTCAGAATAAGAGAGTTGCACAGTTTTGAGGAAATCGAAAAGAAAAGCCAAAATAAAAGATGGATGGTTGATACAGCGAAATTTTTGGAAATTGCTCACATGGTTGTAGTTCCAACAACGAGTGTCGATCCGATGTTGACGTAGGTCGAGCTGTATGGCAACCATCCAGGTATTATGCCGGTCGGTACAGACACGCTATTTGTGGCATTGACATTGTATACTGTCGTGGTTTTAGGGATTACGGTGTTGTTGTATTTGAGATACTGGGTAAGGACTGTGGCTACAGTGACAGTCAAGACAGTATTCCACCACATGTTGAGGCCGACATCCTGAGCAACAATAACGCAACATGGCACACCGGTTCCTGCAGCGGATGGAGATTGAATTAAAGTTCCAGAGTAGTTGGAACTAAGTGTCGATGCTGTACTTTGAGTCAGACTCTCACTCTTGCACTGGCATTAACTTTAAAATAGGCAGTGCACATACTGATAGCCGGGGTAGTGGCAGCGAAAGATATATTTACAAAGAGGAACAGCAGAGCAATTGAATAGGGAATTAAGTTGAAAGACATGTTAAAGGGAGTTTGCGGCCCGAAAAGTGATAGTGATGAAAACAATTCGCAACAGAAATGGTGTTGAAAAGAGCAACAACTGAGCCTCTTACCTCGAGATGTATCCCTTGCATATTGGCATGGTTAGGGCATTAACTCATCTTGGATGCCCTGGGTAGAAAACCGAGACCAACAACGGCTCTTGATTCCCTGCTGTGATAGGGTAAAAGAGTCATGATGCTGGTGTCTTCGGTCAGCCTCTGCCAGGGTATCGGAGCGTTGGGGGCCAAAATCTGGAGGATGTAGGTGGGTGGTGGGTGGAGTGGCGAGTCTGAGTGGTGAGGGCTGTAGGAGGATTGCAGGAGGTCGCATTTGAGTAGCCCAGGCACAGTGCCGAATCTGTGGCTAGTGTAGACTTATCAGGCAGAAACGGCCCGCTTTTAGTCCGGTTGGCAGAGAGTGGCCCACTCGTGCCAGTCCACATCGTCAACCTCTCCGTCCGCCTCTCTGCCCACCACTCGGAAATCCCAATCCTCATAAGATCAAAGCGACCACCTTTTTCTACTTCTGGAACCAACGTAAACTGTGGCAGTATTCCACTTACTTTCAATATTCATGCATCTTTTGACTCTCATCATAGTGCTGCAGCGGCTCTCCGCCGTCCACTCCAGACTCTAGCAACCATGAGCCGGGCTGCCCTACAACATTCCATTCCGTACCTATTTTAAATAGGTAGTACGCCATATCGCTTCATAAGGCGGGGAATATGCAAATATATCTAGGAACACAACAAAGTTTGTTGTACATCCGCCCGTAGTGAACAAGGTCATCAATCGAATATCGCTCTTCTCACCTTCCCATCCGATGAAAGCTCCGAGGCTGAATTAATGTGCATTTATGCATGCATGCAAATTGCAGGACATCGGAACCACTCACGCCCAAGCCTGCAGGGTCAATACGCACCATCTATTGATTTTCGTCATTTTTGGCCCCCACCCTGGACAATTGTTGCACTCGCGCTGCATATAATTAGTTTCGAAACGCTTGCCCTATATCCACCGAGTCGGGGTGGTGCGTCCCGATTTCGCAGGCTTTTGCTTGCTCCACTGATTTACCTCCGAGAATCTTTCTTTGCCTTTGCATTCACGCGTTTTCACGCAACATGAACAATCCTTCGCCGCGGTCTTGTGTTTAAATAATCTATCGCAATTTCTTGGCACTACTGACGAGCATGGGAAATGCCACCAATACAGTGATCCCAGCTCCTTTCGTCTTCTCGCCTTCGCAGGCCTGGGATGGCAACGACGGGAGCTGGTCTACCTTCATCATTCGCGTGGGCACTCCCGAGCAGGATTTTCGGGTCTTAATATCCACTGCCGGCCAAGAAACATGGGTACCTGTACCTGAGGGCTGCATCGCAAGCGATCCGAGCAATTGCGGCAGTTTACGAGGTGTATACCCTTTCAATGGCGCCCAAAGCTCAGGATTCCAATATAATCAATCTTCGACGTGGAAACTGATAGGTTTATACGACCTCATTCTCGAGAACCAACTCAACTACACTGGAAATGGACTTTATGGCCTTGACAATGTTGGCCTAGAACTGCAAAACTCCGGAGGTCTCAACTTGACTGGACAAGTGGTTGCGGGCATTGCGACAAAAGATTTTTACTTGGGTATCTTTGGTATTGGACCGAAGCCTTCAAATTTTTCAAACTTCCAATACCCACAGCCATCGTTTATGCATACATTGAAGGACGAGAACAAGATACCTAGCCTTTCATATGGATATACTGCTGGCGCATCATACAGTAAGTGAATCGTAGCCCTGACTCGTCTTATTTTGCCATGGAGAGATTTGCCATCTATCCCCATAGGCAGAAAATTTACTGACTTCACCCATAATAAACTCGATCATGATTAAGACGTCTAACAATGCTGACATAACATGCAGGAATCCCCAAGCTCCCTGGAAGCCTCACGCTTGGTGGTTATGACGAGTCCCGATTCAAATCAAGCCAAGTTTCGTTCCAATTTGCTCTTGACGACTCTAAGACCCTTAGTATGGGTATTCAAATGATCACGGCGACGAACACGCTCCAGGGTTCTATAAACATAATGAGCGCCGAGATACTCTCTTTTATCGATTCTACGGTACCTCACATATGGCTTCCCCAAACTGTGTGTGACCGATTCGAGCAAGCATTTGGCTTGACCTATGATCCAACGACGGATCTATATTTAGTGAACAACACTATCCACAACCAGCTCTTAGACCTCAATCCGACCGTAACCTTTGCCCTTGGAAATACCGGAGACCCCGCTAATACGGTTAATATCGCTCTTCCATATGGCGCGTTCGATCTTCAAGCCACATATCCGATTTATGCAAACTTGACAAACTACTTCCCCATCCGTCGAGCTGCAAATGATACGCAGTATACATTAGGGAGAACTTTTTTACAAGAAGCGTACATCATTGCCGACTACGAACGGTCAAATTTCTCCGTAAACCAGGCAATTTTTCAGTCACCAATGCCGCAAGAGCAAATCATCGCTATTTCCCCTCTACAGACAGTGTCAAATACCACTCCGAACAATACCACAGTGCACTCAGGCGTACATCACGACCTGGCTGCCGGCGCAATTGCCGGAACTTCCATAGGCGCAATAATTTTCATCATTCTCCTTGTCGCATTCGGCATACTATTCTTTTATCGCCGCCGGAGAGGAATCCAAAATGTTCACGCGCAAGCAGAATTAGGAGCAGGTGGAGAAAAGCCGCCGGTATACGCCGGAGGGGAACTCATGTCGGAGGAAAGACATGAGATGCAGAGTGGACCTATCTACTATGAGGTGGGAGCAGGGAAGACTCAAGGCCTCCATCTGATGTCGGACGATGCGCGGGCTCAGGTGCACGAGTTGGTGGGTGATGGAGGATTAAGGCATGAAGCGCCGGGGGTAGATGTGCAGAGGATAGAGGTGCCGAGGATTGCTCTCACGGAGAACACTCCTGTTGCGGCTGATGGAAGTAGGAACTTCCCTCCCCTTGGGATATAGCCTGGAGTGTTTCACTTGCATTTGGGTTTTCAGAAGTGCTTATAAGCTTGGCGTCGCGGGTAGGATATAGGCACGCGACTTGACTTTGGCGTGCGGAGTCGAGCTTTGGGGAACAGGAAATGAGGACCATCGAGGTGGAGTCGACTGAGGTGCGGATACACTGAACAAATAAAGCTGTAAGAATAGATAACTCGACATCGCCTCCCCTGTTTGTACTAGTTATCGCAGACCCCTTCCAAGGTCTCTCCTTTGCACATACACCTGATGTTATATCCTGGCACCCGTACCAAAATATACGCTCACCGTTCTTACCCCTTCACCCCTCTGCCAAATTATTTGCGCGTCGCCTGCACCACCACATGTCCCTAGCTCCAGCACCATCTACCACTTTTCCCCGGCTTCTCGGGGTCAGGCTCCAGAGCTCTTACGCCTCCACACCTATGAGCACCGACTCTCTCTTCTTAACGAGTACCGAGCATCGTGCACCGAGCGCCGTGTCGCGCATCACAATTCTCTCACCACTCACCTCCAAATCCCAACGAGCATCACCATCACCTTCCCCAGAGGTCACCCACGAAGACCTGAAGACCCTATCGCCGAGATGGACTTCGCACCCTACCAAGATGCCTCTCCCGAAACGCACCGCGCGCTGTCACCACCCCCAGGCCCTACATCCCCACGCCGCTCTTCCTCGTACTCTCCTCGACCATCACTGCAGCAGACACGTGCAGAGCCGCAACCACATTCGAGCTACCAGGATCAAGAAAGGGTGGCTTGGGGAGATGATGCCGGGTTTGGAAGGAATGATTCTGGTACGGGAGCGGGGTGGGGAGTAGGGGTTGGGGGGGAGCAAAGAGGAGGGGGTGGTAGGGAGGATACTATCGATATGTTTTCAACAAGGTTGGGGCTACGGATGGATTATGAGGCTTGTTTAGCATATTTGCTACTCCCACCGGCGGGGGGTGTGGCGTTGCTTTTGTTCGAGCATCGGAGTGATTACGTTAGGTGAGTGGTGAGACTTTTTGGCAGTTTCGAGATTTAGGGTGGAGCGGGTTTACGAGGGGGGGTGGGATTGGGATGGGGTGGAGAGGTGTAAGGGAGATATTTGGGAGAGTAGGAAGGAACGTGAGGCGAGGGAGAGAGGATCTGGGCTAGGTGGAGTCTGGAGGAAGTGCTCGCGCAGTTTGTTGACGGATAATTCAGCAAGCTGACATATTTTTCTTACTCGCAGATTTCACGCATGGCAATCTAGTCTGCTATTCGCGTTTATCTTCGTAAGTCCCGGCCGAAACTATTTCTACCCTCGTCCATTTTAGCCGTGTCTAATATCCCCATCTACAGGTCATTCACATAATCTTCTCCTGGTCCCGCTTCATCTCCTGGCTCCTATTTGCCTGCGATATTGTGCTTATAGCGTTTCTAACTGTGCATGCTTATCGGGATGGTAATTGCTTCTCTATTTCCCTTTTCTTGCCTAATTCCTGGTCTCCCCCCTTCCAGTCTTAATAATGATAACGAATCAAACGGTTCATATTAAGCTCAACTAATCACGGAGAGCAGCGGAAACCCTCGATCGATTCGAAGTCCCCTTCTTCGGGCCGCTGGCTAGTCAGATATTAGACGACGAGTAGCGGAGAGTAGGCAATTTTCCTTTCTTAGGGTACTTAGTGGGTGGGCAATTGACTTTTCTTTACTTTGAGCGGGCATATAACATCGGCGGCGTTTGTGTGTCGTAGTGCATATACCACTTTTGTACTATTTATATTTGGTTGGGTCTCATGTATGGTTTGCAGAGAGATTGTGGTAGTAATAATGGCAGGTGGTGTGGTTTCATATATGCTTTGACATGTTCTTAGTCTCTTGAATGTTCTTGTGCTCCGGAAGCAGATAATGTTTCAATGTTTCCTAATTGGCGCTAAGATTGGGAGCTTTGATCGACGGCTTGAATTGAGGACCGAGAGGGCACTCAGATCTAGAACCCAACCGCAAGACCCAAAATTTAAAGAGCTAAAATTTAAGCTCAATTCAAGGGCTCATATCGAGGATCTAAATCGAGGTTTAGAAATTGGTGTCCCATACTGTGGTTGTTTAGGTCGAGGTTTGAAGCTCGGACGTGGAGCACTTCCGCCCTCTCACCTCACCACCAATGTATTTCTCTAACCCGCCTCTCCAAGTCCAATCACCCACCACGATGCCTTCAGACCCCACCTCGCGCACCTCCCGTCACAATCACCATCATAACCACCACCAAGCTTCCCGCTCTCCCCACCGTACTTCGCACCCATCCCACCAGCCTCGTTCGCGCTCCCCGCATGCCCACCAGTCCTCCCGCCATAAACGCAAGCGCTCGCCAGCTCCGCTCCCCCTCCGCGCAGCCCCGCTGTCGAAGAATGATTATAAGACGTATAAGCCTCTCTTCGCGTCCTACCTTGATATACAGAAACAGCTGTCTGTGGAGGAGCTGGATGAGCGGGAGGTGAAAGGGAGGTGGAAGAGCTTTGTTGGGAAATGGTATGTGCTTGTACCTTGCCCTTCTTTGCTCAGAACACTTCAGCGTTCGAGGGTTATGAATTTACATGTAGATATTTTGTGTATGTTGTTAGACTAACTTCTGTGAGGAACCGTGGAGAATTAGCAGAAGGATGGTACGACACCAGCATGCTCCAAAAAGCCCAGCAACAACAACAACAGGAACAATCCGCATCTTCACCGAAATTGTCCACTCTCCCACCTAAACTACACCGCCGCGATGTGTCTAAAGATGCAGCTTCCCCACCTTCAGAATCGTCCGACTCTGAAATCGGTCCCGCGCCGCCCTCTCAACCATATAACCGCCGCGCAGGTCCGGCTATCCCTAGCATCGAAGATCTAGAATATCGAGACGGTAAGCTTACTCACTGATCTCCACTCCCTCGAGCCTAGCTCTCGAACTCAGCCCAACTAATCGTCTCCAGACCTCCGCAACCAAGACCGCACCACCTTCACCGCCGACATCCGCTACGCACGCAAACAAGAACGCCAGTCCCAAAAGGCCGCCCTCGAAGAACTTGTCCCACGCGCCGACGCCGGCACGCGCGAGCGACAGCTCGAGAAGAAGCGCGAGATCACCTCAGCGCTAAACGCGTTCCGAGAGGCCAAGAGCCCTGGTGCGGAGGAGATAGGGGAGGGACAGCTAATGGGCGAGGATGGGGCGGAGGTGTTCAAGAAGAGGAGGAGAGAGGAGGAGAGGAAGAAGAATGAGAGAGAGATTAGGAAAGAGGAGATTATGAGGGCGAGGATGGCGGAGAGGGAGGAGAGGGTGCAGGAGCATAGGGTTAAAGAGGAGAAGACGATGGAGATGTTGAGGGCGATTGCTAGGGAGAGGTTTGGGTAGGTCTGGGTGGGATGGTTGTGTGGGGTTCGTGTGCGAATGAGAGGAAACAGGGAGGTATAGAGGTGCTACGGAATCAAATTATACCCAAGAATGATAAGAGTCATGGACTCATAAGTGTGGAAACGGCGATGTTTCTCTTATTACTATTCCTCTTCTCTGCGACATCTCCACTGGACCTTTCAGTAACTTACACGTACAAACCTAAGAAAATGTCAACCCGAACCTCGTAATCGCGGCCTAGCGTTCGAAATCTAACTCGAAAATGCTCACAGAGCACAAACTCCAACCACGCCAGCGAGGAATCAATGGTCATCGATTTATACTTTCATCTCGACTCGAACAGCTTCCGCCTTTTTGTATATGCGAAACCTATGGAGCCTTTTCGGTGCGTTTTAGGCGAGTGTTATTCACCATGTGCCCAACGGGACGCGGAGGTCCTCGATAAGGTTACACCATCCAGCAAGGCACGTTAATTCTAAATACCTAACCTTAAACGAACAGAGCATCCCTGTAAAGAGATGTGACGAGAATGTCGCTAATCGAGCAATCATCTCCCGCTGCTGATACAATGGCCCACCCCGGGCCACGACCAAAGTCAAACAAGGTGAAGGACGTTGTAAAGAACTCCTGGATGCTGATTTAGACCACGCCTACCCCTGTGCCTGATCTGACGGTGCCGACGAACTGAATGAGACTGACAAGTATTTTATATATACTGCAACTCACTGTAAATGGCCAGCAGCAGCAATCAGATGGTCCTAGTCCAAGATGAACGGGACAAAGATGCAAGTTCCATACTTGACTATTTGCATACTCTTGGTCAAAGTTGGCCGATTGAGATCCTATGTTGTGAGCTGGACGGATTCTCGACGAACATCAATGTTTTCAGGGAAATGAAGGCCAAGTGGCATTTTTTTACTTTTAAACTCGTCTTATTTCTCTTGTTGAGAAGTGGTTTTGCCACTCGGCTTTGCCCTAACCTAACTCCAACCTCCCGATGGGGAATATTTAATACCGGCGCCTTGCCAAACGAAGCAGCCATTCTACAAGAGGATCCAAGAAGCGAACCCCAAATTGTAACCTGGCACTAAACTAGAATGTGGCGTGGTTGTAAGACCTCGAAGCCAACCAGCTCAACTTAGGCACATACCGAATAAGAAGCGCCTAAAACCCCTAGAAGCTCTCTGACCTCTTTCACCTATATAATAAGAGCTCTAATTTAACCGCGTATAAATATACTGCAAAATTTACATGCGAGCCCGCGCCATTTATAGACCTTCATTATGGCATGGGTGCGAGGCCTCAAAGCCTTTCGTACTGAATTGGGTGCGTGTTGATTAACACGCCCCTAAGGCCTCTACAAGTTCTTTTGCTAGATTTTGCCTATGCAAAAAGTATCTTAATCTGAAGCTTCGAATATTAATGCGCATTTTCATACCCTAGAAGGCACTTAGATACCTAGATCATAAGTACGTGGCGAATACTACCTAGAATGTAACATAGACGCAAGGCCTCGAAGCCCCCCCTATGCCGCCACAGGTGCACGTTGTTTAAAATGCCGATAAGGGTCTAAGAGGTTCTCCGAGCATATCTGGCCTTAAAACAAGACTCTAAAGCCTTTCCTCAAGATTCACTATAGATTTTTGTATCCCTAGAGAGGGTGACCTGTTTTGCGTTATGTTATCCCGCCCCACGAGCCTGTGCACCTCGTGGCGTGGCCCTTGCAATCGAGACTGATGAAGAAGTCGTAGTAGGCACACCTTGCGCATATTGTGGATAGCGTACCAGTGTTTATTTGTGTAACAAGCACTCGTATTAAACTATTTGCCCCAATAAACGCTTATTCCGATTCGCTTTCAACCCCTGTTCGGGCCGCCGTTTAGCTACATTTCATCACACGCTATCCACAAAGATGCGCGAAGGCGCTATACATCGTTTCCTGCTGTTTTATTAGCAATGAATAGAGATCTGCTGAATGAGACGGACGAACATGCGCATCAATTTCCCCGTATCGCTTTCCTCATAAATAAGACCAAACCGCGAACGAGAAAACAGTGCAGGATGCTCCAGTTCCCAAAATCCCAAACCGGTAACCCGAAGGATAAAATCCCTTCCATATGATTGGCTGAAATCCCTATCTGCACGTGGTTAGTTCTCAGCCCTACGTATAACTTATGCAACTCTCTGCCCCTCACCACCCAACGCCACCACAACTACAACACTTTTAAAAGTTAGAGCCATTCTATACCCCAAAACGACCTGATTACACTACCCTTTAGAATAGAAATAAGATAATTACGACAGGCCTCTTCTCCTTGCAGCGGCATCTACGGAACTGGGAATACACTAACCTCAGTTCCAGCTCCATCCCGATTCGAGAGATCCTGGGGGAAGGGGGGAGAGGAGAGGATGGCGCAGGTATAAAGGCTAGCTCTCTGTCTGCCTCCCTTCCCTCAGTGCCTACCATTTTCCAAAAATATTAACAATTCAAACACTCACTCATCCATCCCACCAATCCCAAGAACAGCAAAAGCAGATAGCCAAACCCTCCAAAAACCTAAACCCCAACCGCCAAACCGCAAAAATGACATCCAATCTCAGCGGCAAAGTCTTCTCCATCACCGGGGGCGCCTCTGGCATAGGCCTCGCAACCGCCAAGCTCCTTGCCAGCCGCTCCGCCGCCGCCGTTTGCATCGGCGACTTCAACACCGCAAACTTCACCTCTGTAGCCGCGGAAATCGCCGCTATAAACCCAAAATGTGAAGACTTTACCAGCCAGCTCGATGTCTCCTCTTCCGCCTCGGTGAAGGCCTGGGTGGCCTCCATAATTGAGAAGTTCGGGCGCCTGGACGGCTGCGCGAACGTGGGGGCGTGCCGCAGGTCGTGGTGTGAGGTCGAAACCCGCGATTTTGGAAGAAACGGACGAGGTGTGGAAGGGGACGATGAGTGTGAATATTGACGGGGTGATGTTCTGTACGAGGGAGGAGGTGAGGGCGATGGTGGCGCTGCCAAAGGTGCCGAGGACGATTATGAATGTGGCTAGTTTGGCGAGTTTGCTGCATACGGCCGATGCGTATGTGTACGGGGCGAGTAAGCATGCGTGCGCAAGTTTTTCAAGTGGAGTGGCGAAAGATGTGATTGGGTTTGGGATTAGGGTTAATACAGTGTCGCCTGGTGAGTCTTGGCTGTGTGAGAGACGATAACGGTGAGGCTAATACAGAGGATAGGTGCGACAATGACGCCGATGATGCCGAAGTTTTTCCCAGAGGGAACGTCGGAAGAGTATATCGAGTCTATGGGGATGAACTTCCTCGAGCCAATCGATATTGCGAGGGCGATTTTCTATTTGTTAAGCGAGGAGTCGGACAAGATCACTGGCGTCAATCTTCCTGTTGGCTCCGGAGCCCCTTGATTTGGAGTTTTGAAGTTTCAGGAAATGCACTCTCGAGCAATTGTTCTTTGCCACGTGGTATTTCTATTACCAGAACGGATGATAGCGTAATATATACTTGATTGACTATTTTTTCGTCAACAGAAAAAATCTATGATTTGTGGAGGTAGAGACATCATTTGAGTGTAGTGGCAAAGGGAAGATGAGCGATTGAACAAGGTAAGGAACTTCGACTGGTGATGTTTAGATACCAATACCTATTGAATCCGATGGTGATTTGAAAACTTTACTCCAGTATAGCTTCGACTCTGTTCTTGGTGGTGGCAGCACTTGGACCCTCACGCATCCATAAGTTGAACCTCCCTCTTGGTGTTTTCCATCGACTTGGCTGTTAATATAGCATAGGTTGATCCGCTTGCATGGTCCAAAGTTAAAATCTGTCGGATTTGCGAGGCCATTTGCCGCAGCGAGTGCACCACAGTGGACGATCTGTTTGCCCGTCCTGTTAAACACCGAGATGGCATGGTCACTGCCTTCTTCAGCTATTCCCAACCATACCCAGGTACACGCCGCGTCGGCGTAGACATATTTCATATGCTTACCTGGGAACTCTTTTCTGTTTCACCCTTCTAATTGTTGCACAGGGCATCTATGCTGATAACGGCATCCTAATCATCTTCACAGAGGTACTCAAATGCTTCATGGAGATTATTCGGTGATATGGACCTCGAGATCGTTTACAATTATCGATCTTGTGTCAGGTGCATCCCCCCCATACGTAGTGGAGGGCATTATAGTCCGGGTTTTCGTCTCAGATACGGCTTGAGAGCTCGCAGGAAATAATGGGAACACTGATGTGATTCTTTCCTGCCTTGAGGATAGGACGACTCTGAGATAGGATTCGCGTCAGGCGGAACTTCTCTGCAGTCGGGCTGAGAGGAGTGTATACTATCCTGGAGGGCAGTGGGATAGATGAAAACCGCACGGAAAAAATCGATTTGTAGAGGGATGGTATTGACAACGTGCGAGATTTCTGCAGAAGGTGGGTCTCTCCTTGAGGCTGCAGCTGCGTTTACTCGGGCAGGTGCAAGGGAAACTGAATCTTGCATGCCCATGTGGCGTTTGTAGCGGATTAGCACAAGGAACGGGCCTCACAGGGTGGGAATACAGTGGCATACGAAACAACTTCTCTTCCATGTCTGGGATATAGTATAGGCGTAAAACCTCAAAGCTTGCCACACTACTGAAAAACTGGCACACTCATCGGTTTCACTTTTCTTCCACTCGTGTGCCGTAAACGTACTGAAGTCTCGTTTTCACTTCAACATGAGTCTTTGCCTCACAGCCTTTCATTACCAAGCAGCCAACTTCTGATACCGCGCCTCCACTTCATAAGCAATAACACCCACCACTCAGACTTGCGACCCCATAGCCTTGGCCTTGCATTGCCCTGCCAAATGAAAACAAGCATCTGAACTAGTGGATATCAACACCTCAACACCTACAGTGTGTCTTCGGAAAAAAGTACAGCAGTGAGTTCAATCGGCCTTACTCTCCGCGAATATTACTACGCGCCACGTCGCCATCTGGAACCAGTCAGGCTCATTCCTCTGCGCAGTACACTCACAACGACATGGCAATAAACGGCAAACTTTTGAGTCTCGTAAACGACGATTTGGCAGAGAAAGCTGAACCATCAACTGATACGAATGTAGTCCCAAAGAGTCTAGCTACATCACTAGCGTGTGGGGCTATAATCCTAGTGAGTCGGACCACAGCTTTTGGTATTATGGTAAAGTTCATATCAGAGTTAAGGTCCCAAGTCGAGCATATCCAAAACGACCAAACGAACTAATGCCGAAACAAGGCAGCACGGCAAGCAAACCAGACACAGCCGTAAAGATGGAACCGGATGAGCCACTGATGAAGCGCTTGCTGGGGGAGACGGCATCCCTGGCGCAAGTTCGGGGCCTGAGAGAGGAAGTTCAACTGCTGCTGAAGAGGAATGCAGAGGTCAAGCAGATGTGTGCCGAGACGCGGGATGAGGTGGCAAATTGGGAGAGATATGAATGCATTGAGGGGAAATTTTGACGAGGAGATCAAAGCATTGAAGGAAGGAAAGGACAAAGACATTGTGGTGCTAAGCAAGGAAATGGATGGGGAGATTAGGGAATTGAAGGAGTCAATATACGTAAGGGCCAACAATATGGCGTAGAACGAAAAAGTGATCCGAATGGTGAAGGAGGGAAAGAAAGCAGCAATCAAGGTATTGAAACATGAAGCTGAGGCTAAAGACGAAGAACTACGCTAGCTGAGAAGGAGCAAGGACGAGCAAGTGAGCTTATTGCAGGAGACAGAGAAAAAGATCAGAGTAGAGCTGCAAGAAGCTCGGAAGAAGTTAAATACTGCGAAGATATCTTTCAATGAAGAGAGCAAATTGGATGTTGGGCCGCTTACAAAGCGCCCTCGACTACACGCGGCAAACGAGGCGCCGAAATAGTGAACAACTGAGAACCCAGTGTCAAAAGCATTGCAAGAGTACCTCACCACCTCACAGAAGCGCCGCATGCCGACAGAAAGGGTAGCTCGCTACAAGCTGATGCATGGAGAGCCTGGCATTGACTTTTAAGGCGATTGCGGAGCTACAAGAGTGCTCTTCGGCGATATCCCATATTCAACTAGAGCCAAGATTGCATGCCATCTTCAAATATGGACTAGTCGTCATATGGCATGACAAGTGCTGGGCCTGGAGGTGGTAAAATAAAAATGCACGCCTGATTGCATCAAATCCCTAACATTTGTGAGGGACACTCGTCAAGAAGCAAAGGCGCACGAGCAGTGTAAGGGTTATATATTGTTCTACTCAACTTATCCAACGGTGTTGGATATTCGCTGCCTTTCTGGTTGTTTGGGTTGAGTGGCGTAGAGCTCAGAGCTTTACAAGCAGCCTGTGAGGGGTGTATCAACTAACCAATGCTATGCCTTTGGCTTGAGGGCAGTAAGTTGATCTTACTTATACTCTTGCTAGAACTCAAGATGAGCAAATCATCCAACAAGCCAACGTTTTGGGCACGGCAACCTAGTCGTGGTATTGTCTCCCGTGGCTCTCTTTGCAAGGTTATAAATTAATCAACGAACTTTCAATATTGATTGATATTGATTGAATCTCGGCATTCAATTCAATTCAATAAAGGGGCCTGTTGATTGATATTGATTGCAATATAGCCTTGGTGCGTAGTGTCTCGTTGGAGTTCCTTTTTGGGCGGTTGAAAAGACGATCATCGGCAGGAATGCTAAAAAGGCCGACTTTACTACCCCGAGCATTTGCCAGCCCCCCGACAAAGGGGACCTCTGAATGGGACACCTCAATACCCAGCTCAACCCCGTACCCCGTGCTGAGGCTCGTCGTATATAATGTCACGGCGACAGGAAGGTACGGTAGGTAGGATAGGCAATATTGGAATGCTTTGGAATGATTTGGGAGACCCGAGGCTCAACGCGATGCCAAGACTTGAGATAGCTACTAGGTTTCAATCGCTATCAATCGTTTCAATATTGACAATATCCTTCAATATATTTCAATTCAATTCAATCTGACCCCCGCCTTGGTTGAATAGGTTGATTTGCAACCTTGTCTCTATGGACTTGAAGGTGGGTGGGAGGTGGCACAGTGGAGGTGGGACACACTTGACGAGAAGCACTGAACGGTTGAAGACCAGAACGACTCTATTTGATAATGGGTGTTGAGGAAATGTGAGAATGATTATGAAGCGAATCATGCTGGGAGGTAGTATAGCGTACTGAAGCAGGTTGGATAGCTGGAGAAGAAAGCATTTGGAATGTTACTAAATTGTGAGGACACATTCATTCAACATTTACAATTTAAGCCAATAGACAAACTCGAGCTTAGGAAATGTTACCTAGCTCAAAATTTATAAAAGTTAACAATTTTCAAACTGATCCCAAACACATGCTTTAGCAGAAAACGCACCTTTTCGCCCTGCACCATTCATCTTAATCGATGTCTCATACCCAGTGAAATACCCTCTGCAGCGTCAATTCGGACGTGTCAGAGAACCACACAATCCCCTCGACTGAATCACCTCGATCGTCTACATTTTTACCCTCAACCTATGTCAGTCCCTCAACCCACCAACCAAAACCATACAGTCTCACGACGCAGACAAGGGACTCTACGCAACCAGTATCAACCCATAACATACCATAATTTCTAATCAGCAGACCGACCATCCCCATTCAGAAGAAAACATGCACCAGTCAATGTACAAATCCGCAAGATACCTCACACCCATCCCAAATATCACCAATGCCAAGGACAAATGCTCCAGGGAGGCCTCATTCCTGCTTCCGCCACATGGAGAATGAGAGAGAATGACTGTAAGGAGTAGAAGAGTGTAGCGAGCAGGAGGAGAGTAGAATAGAGGGAAGACAAGAACTAATGACTCCCCCACTGAAAAAAAAAGCCTCAAACCCCTAATTCCCAGCTTCCCACCCAGCCCCTAGATTCATGCCGTAAAACGCCTTGCATAGACTCTGGTTAGTCTCTATGCGCCCACCAGGACAAAATGGTAGTTTGAAAAGGTTCATGATGAGTCTGGATTCAACGCGTAGCCTGCCCTATCGAGTCGAGAAAACTCACATCTCCGTAGTGCTTTGCATCATACGGATTCGAGGCATTGGTAGGGACGATTTCCAGAGGGGCTGGTTCCACCTCGTCCCCATTAGCAATGGTTGTTGGTCGCATCGTCGCGATACTCTCGTCCATGGCCTCCGACTGCTCAACATAATCCGGTGGCCGCGAAAATGACTGAGGTGGCGCGTTGCTGGAACTCTGGCCTGAATCGCCTCGACTTCTAGTTTGGCTCGAGTTAGATTCCGATGAATGTCGATCCTTGCCAGACAGATTTTCGATGTGTAAGACTCCGCTCGAATTTTCCCTCTTCTCGTCTTCGTCCCCAATCACTGCAGCGAGGCTGCGGAAATTGAACATGGGCTCGGTGCCTGGAGTGCCCCCAGGAGTCTCATCTCTGGAAACACTCAGACCTGACGTATTTGGGCTAGGCTCGAACGAAGAGGCAGAGGCGCCAAATCCGCCAGCAACCCCTTGGCGGAGGGAGCCTGGTAAGGACTCGGCGAATGAAGAAGCAGATGATGACGCATTTGAGAGATTGCGGAGTGCAGATCGGTGGGATGCTGGTTCAGCGACAGGATCGAATAGGATATGGCCCGGGCTAGAGGTGCTTTGAATTTGCGCACGACTTTGTTCAAGATGGCGCTGAGGGTCTTCCCTTGAAGCAGAAGCATTAAGAGTTGAGGTGGGCTCACTCAGTGGGTTGACGCCAGCAAACCCACCAGACCGGTCGACTGCTTTGCCTTTACTAGCAGTGGCCACAGAAGACCCCGCAGTGACGAAGTCGGAGTCATCGTACGTTCCAGCTGGTAAAAACCCGCTCTTCCTTGCTGCCTTCTCCGCCTTTTTGGCTTCCTTTGCTTTTTTCTTTTCCTCTTTCTTGGCTTCCTTGGCAGACTCCTTTTCTTCCTTTTTCTTGCGCTCTTCTTCAGCCGCAAGGCTCAGCCGGATTGCTTCCATCATCATAAGCTCCTCCAAATCTTCCAATCGATTTCTCCTGGAGCTATGGCGGCCCGGGAAAAGATCGTTCTGTCCTTCTGTCGGTCGACTTCCGGATGCCCCGGCTCGCTCCGCGGCAGTAAGGAGTCCACCGACGTTCCCGAGGTTCGTATTATCGCCATGGCGTGGTGTGCCATGCCCGCTACTGCTAGGACTGTCACCGCCGAACATGGTCCGTCTCCGTCGCCCTAATACGAATCCTCTACTTTCCGATGCTTGAAGATTTCCCATCATGTATGCTGCGTTATGCAAAGCTGTAGCAGCGGCTGCTCGTCGCAAAGCATGTGCGCGAGCATCTGACAATTTTTTCGCCCAATCAGGCCTTACTTTATCAGTAGTGATGACAGTTGCGTTATTGGCTGAAAGCGAGGTCGTCCTCCTACGTGATGTAGGCGCCGGAGAACTCAGGCCTTGAGATGCCAAAGAGGAAGACGAAGACATGGCAGACATAGAACTGGCAAGGGGATGATGATGCCCTGCGTATCCTAGTCCTCTTCTAAACGGTGGTGGTTCGTAAGTTACTCCAAATTCGGGTTGGACGCAGAACGGGCAGGCTGCAGGCTCACAAACAAGCACATTATCTTCTTGAGGCTCCTGTGGTACATTTGGATCGTGCGGCTCATGGTGTTCAGGAGGATGTGGGTCCGGCCTTTTGATTTGAACGAAGCACTCTGAACAAATAGGCTGATCACAACACCTAGTTTTGTTCAGATAAGGTGGGTAGTATAAAAAGCAAATAGGGCATTCCGAGGCATTCTTGTAAAGGAATGCCTCTATTCGTTGACCGTTGACGTAAGGATCATTCGGAAACTGAATCTCCTGGGGGGTCATTTCAGTTTGAGAATTGTTCCTGGAAGACGTTGTCAGTGCCGCCAGGGTCTTGGCGCGGCCTCTGAAGAAGGGCGATGAAGAAGTTGATGCTGCAATTGGAGAAGTAGGAGAAGGCAAGGAGAAGGCAGGATGTGATGGTGATAGATTCATCGACGTGTCCGAATTTGATGATTGTGACCTTGAAGTAATTGGAACTGTAAGATGGTGGATATTCGTATTTGACGACTTCGGATTCCAGTCTGAACTTAGGTTATTCGAGCGGGGTGGCTCCTCTGGTGGAATCTCGTCGGCAGCGGGGATAGGAAGACCGTTAACAGCAGCCACCAGTTGGTGTTCCGTCCAGGTATCGGAGTGATCATTGAGTCCTTTCCAAAAGGGAGCAAGACGGCGCTCAATCTGACCAAATATATCAGTGACCTGATTAGAAATTATTCCACCAGGGTACCCACCATAAGCTGCCTCACGACATCTTTGTTGAAATCCTCTGGACCAGTGTATGTTCCCAAAGTCACCAAGTATCCACCATCTACGCCCTCCTCACGCACGCTTCGTTCACGCTCTTTCTCCCTCGCCGCTCGTTCCTTTTCTAATTTCCGAGCCTCTCTTTCTGCCTTTGTTTCCCGACGAGTCTCTACAGTCGGTGCATCACGATCGGAGTTTCCAATGCCGAGGAAGGATAAATCAGGTCTGCTGCTTCTCCCAGCGCGAGAATTATACATGGAGCTTGCCAATCTGTCTGTGGGAAGTTGGGAGGAAGACCCGGCGGCGCCAGTGGAGGTTTGGGAGCTCGCATGGCGAACACTGCTCGGTCGCGAGTGGCCTAGGGAAGATGACGGTCGCGATTCTTTTGTTGAACTGTTCCCCATTGTGATGAACGAGAGCAGAAAATAACTACCGATGTAGCCGGATGAAGTGGGAAGTCGCTATGCGGAGGGTCTCCGGGAGGAGAGGAAACATATGGAGAGGGCAACCACCAAGGGAGCCGGTCTATGTGGAAATGAATGCGCCCGTTGTCGTCGTTTAGGTGTGCGTGAAGCGGGGGGTGGAGGAGATAACTCGCGTGTCACAAGGACATGATAATGTCGAAATTTTAAGACAGCTAGCACAGCGTTGTCTAACCAACTCTTCTTATCGCGACAGAAGGCGCATGTGAGGGTGGAAGTGTCGAATAAGGAGTGTGCGTGGGCGGTTAACAAGGTGGCGGTGGATGGGATCGCGGTGATGGCGATGGTGCGCCGGAGGGATAGCTGAATGATATAAAGGCTTCCGGAGCCAACAGCAAGAAAGAGTTGCAGGTGGAAGCTTGGCCGGCCACCCGTCAATCACAGCAACGCTAATAAACCGGTTGTCCTGCTATAGAGCGGAGAGAAATGCACAGCGACAATATGGACGAGTACGTCCTTAGGCCAAGACAAACATGGCTTTGTGGTCGGAGAGATGAAGGCTAAGATGGCGGGCGTCCGTCTGGGCGTCTGTCTGGGCATCTGATAGTCTTTCAGTGGGCACCTTCATGGATGCAAGCAAGCATTCTTGGCTTCGGCGGGGAAACCACCTTAACTGCAACGCCTACGGTGCATGTTACAACGCACAGCACACATATTGTTATCCGCCGTTATAAAGTAGTCTGCAGTCTAATTCACCAGCCACTCCGACCTGGACTAGTTGGTGTGGCATAATCTTGATGAAGGTCTTGCAGGATTGAACCACAGCCACCCTAAAAACGGTGCGTCTCTCCCCTTGTCCGACGGCCATAATCTTTTGGTACCAAGGAACTGAGGCACTGCCGTAAAGGCTACAGAGTTTCCTACTTCCAACAACAAAGGGAATGCGGTCGCACAGCCTTGCGAGCCTGATCGCATGGCACCGAGATAGTACCGAAGAATACCAAAATCTCGCTCTGAGCTAGTGGAAGGATATCTTGCAGCGCATTCTCTTCTATCTTTCTCAAAATACCGCTTTAAATTATTGCTCTATCCTAGGTCTCATACTATTTTGGGCATGTTTTACATACGATTTATTTTTTTTGAAATCAATTTTGAAACTGGTATTGGAAGAGGGCTGTTGTCAGGAGTAGAGAGGAACGCAAGTCAAGAAACACATCAAGTTGACGTATAGGATTGTAGAGAGGAGTTGTAATATCGGATACTCTCAGGATTTAAAATGCCACTTCCAGACTCGAGCCCGTATTTTTCGTGTCTCCCTCGATCTTTCGAGGCGGCGAAGAAGAGTAGGCGTCCTCATCGTCCCCATCGCTATAATCACCCCGAACAACCCGGCCTAAATGGAATAGCCAATCGCCAAAAAAAAGAGGCAAAATCTACCCCAAACCCAAAACCAAATCTAAATCCCCTATAGGCATCTCATACCCCAAGACTGCCCCGTACATTCGCCATCCAAGCCGCTGGAATATAACATGCCAGTTCAAGCGTTGAGGAAGGGTTAATTTTATTACTACTCGTCGGCAGATTTGACTTTGTTTTTCCCCATCTCGTAGGGCCGGTTGAGGGTGTAGTTGAGGAATGAAAAGGTCAATGGAACCTGACGGATGAGATTCAGAAACGCTTTGAGATATTCTTGAGAGGATGAATGAGGCTGATTTTCCGTCCACTGCACAGGGAGAGCGCACGAGGGGTTTCTGATTCCTTAGATATGTGGTAGACTAGGGTCTTCACAGCAAGGACGACCAGGATAAATCCCACAGCCGGGTAACAAAATCTGGAATATCAGGGCAGAACGATAAGACTGGTTCAATCACACTTCCTGTCAGTTCTGAAGAATCGAAGAGACACAAAGGCGTGCTGAAATGCTACGTACGTAGCTCAGCGCGGATTTGGCAAACTGCAGGGGTTGGGATGCTGTGTTCCCACCAGCCTGATTCAAGATGGTATTCCGAGTGGCATGCGAGGGCTGAAGACAGTGAGTAGTTGATGCCTACATGAGAAAGAATCGTTCTCTAGCCAAGAGTTGTGTTACTAAGCCGTATGTCTAACTGCCTTGTCGAAATACAGATTGAAGATAAAGAAAATATCCTGACCGAGAAGTCATCTAAAACAGAATACCATGGTAGTCTATGTTTCTGTTGAGGTCAAATATCGAATCTTAAATTAAACGACGAACCTCTTGAGCAATCATCACAGTACTCAAAAGTCTCGCCCATACTGCAGATGCCTTGATTGCTAGGTCGAATATACTTGAATATGGCGACAGATGATTCTGAAACCCTTACATGCATATCCACACTAAGGTAATGGCAGGCAGCTCTGCACTCTCTTCTATCCGTTTGCATTGACCAAAGCTCTCATTATTCACGACAACTTTCTCAATTCATTGGAATTGACTCTCTTGCTCCCCCGTTGGCGTGATAACTGGTGCTTGAAACACAGGCTCATTCGTATCGCTACTCTGTACCAAAATCAATGCGAATAGAGGGAGAGTTCAAGCTGTATCATTTTTAATGGGATCGAATCTACAGTGTGTACCAAACTGACCCCCAGTTTCCGTCTTCATGCGGGTGCGCCGGAAATGGGGGACCGTTTCCCAAACGGGCTCCTTCTTCTCACTCAGAATCAGTGGCTCAAATGGTGCCTGAATCTTATACATTCTGACTTCAACTCTCCATGGGGACTTTCGCTATTTGCATTCAACCTAATAATCAATGACAGTAGCCAGGTCTGTCCACTCTTATTTCTCCTCTTCGTTCCTGCTGGAATCTCTGACTCCGAGTCCAGGATTACCGAAAGACCCACCCATGGATGCTCAAGACCAGGGCGGAGCGCGGTATTCCGAAGGCCTGGAATGGCTTTCCCCGATCGCTTGCTAGATGAGGTCCTCGATTAATGTACTAAGCTAGAGGCTTGCAACGTACTTGTCTCCGGTTTGCTCCTCTAACCTGCGAGCAAGCCCAGATAAGGCAGGTAATTTGTCCGAACCTTTGTCAGTTTACGGCAATGGTATGCCTCGAGTATCCGGTACCACAGCCAAGATCCGCGACATTCACGATGCGAGGGTACCGCTAGGTCTGGCTCCGCGTCTTCGTCCTGACTAGAATATGAGTACTCGTTGGTACTGTAATACCGACCTTTGATACGCAAACCATCCTCTGCAAGAAAATGGACGCGCCCTTCGAAATAAATCTGCTAGGCCGCAAGTAAAGTTTTCGGGAAGCGAGAAAGCGCTCTTGCAAAGCCCAACCTCGTTGCATCAAAGGTTCGTCGCCTAGACTGCAATATACGTTGGAACTTGCGGCGCCCTCTAAGGGTATCAAAAATGCCTAAGCTTCACCTTGGACTCCGGCTTTGAAAGTAAAGTCGGGGTTCGCGTATTTTCTTGGAGGAGGACGAGCCACACAGTTAATGGAATCCTCTGCTGACCCGTAGGTATAGTTGTTAAGTACGAATTGTCATATATAGAGGCCATGTTTGCAGATTCTCGTTCCCGATCGCTGCAATCATCTTGAAAAATGCATAGAGAATCGATCCAGATGTATCGTTACCAAACTTGCGGGTGATAGTGATAGCATCCTGGAATGTCTTTGGAAGATGCTCGAAAATAATGCTTTGTTCCGAGCGATCATAGTGGACAGCGTAGTGGTGAATGTCTCGACACATTCCAAACGTGGCTTAGAGTGATGTATCTACTAGAAGTTCCATTCAGTTCGAAAAGCCTAACACGGCTGAGAACAAGATCGCAATCTATATCAAAAACCCTCAATGGCAATGGTACGGTGCTGACATTGCATTTTCCATGCCTCAAATTGCAGTCCTCGACCCAGCCGACAGCCCGGCCAAGGGTTTGATTGGGAGTGCGATCCTGGTTGATGAGGAGTTTAATGGGCCGTCTTCTAGCAGACTTCTTATCAATTTCACTTGAGTGAGAGAAGGGGGAGAGTAAACTTACCGTCCATTGTGCAATATCCCACAGCCGCTAAACGGTATACACGAGAAGGATCACTAGCAGAGAAGATCAACAAGCCTTCACCATGGTCTCGACGCTTGTTGAGCCATAAACGGAAATCTGGCGGGTGTTGCCTCCAGTTGTAGTCAGCATACGACTTGTCTTTTTCTTCCTCCTCCAATCCATGGACAACGCACAACAAAACTCTCAGGATCAAAGAACACAGTTCACAATTTGCGGAAGATGTCCTGAGTATTTAAAGATTGGGATAGTGAGGGAATCCTAATGGGTTGACAATATTCGGCCTCGTCTTTCCCTCTATAAGGAATACTAATAGGGTTTGCTAAGGTTTGGGGTATCCCTCATAATGTGCGGGCAAACGAGGAAGTTGATCGAAATGCACACTTTTGCGAAGATTCCAAAACACCATAGTGCTGAAGTGATCAGATATAACAGTGTTATGTGGCTAACACGAGTATTGATTGAAGAAAAAATGCTTCTCGCTTCAGTATATGCGCAATCCTTGATAAGAGCGGAGATACGTAGCTCGAAGACTAATGCGTGGACAGTTTTATCGAATGCGCTTCTACCGAAGCAGTAGGTAGCGTATCCTGAATGCCTTGCAGAATAAACCATATAATTTAAATTGGATGCTTTAGAGCGTCTCCCAGCTCAACCGTAATGGAAGTGCTGGAAGATGCAATGTGATGATGGAGCGGCGGCTGAGTGATTAGCCCTGGAGGCACAGAACACTAACCCGGGGGGAAAAGTAGGCTTCTGGCAGGCTAGGTCCTTTAATGCAGCTACGTCTCTGTCACGTTTAATGTTGGAAATATGTAATGCGTGGGAGACTCCATGGAGGATTAGTAATGCGGTGTTGGAACCTTGAATGGCTCGAGGTGAAGATACTTTTATCCGATTCAGGCACGTCTATCTGGACAATCCATACAATACAATTCGCTCAGAGCAGTACCCACTAAGGCAGGCTGGCCAATGATATAGACGTCAGGCCAGACTCAGAATCCAAAACTCCCTTACCCCATCGTCCCAAAGAGTGCTCCAATGACCTCCCCACTCCTACCGGCCCGCCCTATAAGCTGTAATAGTGAATGCCAGTCGGACCCTGATCGTTATAATCCGGCCTCGTCATGTATCCCTTATTCAATCCCTGATCGACGATAAAAATAACCTTGGCCGCCACTTGCGCGCCCAAAAAAGCTGCCTCGTCGTAGCCGACATCCTTCCATTCGGGGAAATATTCTGGCGGCTTGGCGATCTTGATGCTGGTGGGTGTTTGACCGTGCGAGGAGTGTGCATTGTGGCTATGCATGGATGGAAGCGCGGTACCGCCCGGGGGGAGAAGGTACGGGTTCTGCGCCGTTGTGGCGGCTAGGAGGAGAGGATTCACTTGGCTGGAGGATGTACCGTGCGGAGCGAGTTGTGGCTGGGGTGTGTTCGTGCCTGTGCCTGCGGGGGTAGACATGTTGGAGGGGAGTTCGGAGGTGAAGATTGTGGCCGAGGACGGTGAGATGAGGTATTTGGTTTGCAGTGTTGACATGAGAGCATCTTTGAAGCCTAGGAAAGGGTAAGTATTAGGATTTAGACGAACAGGAGAAGACGTGTAACTTATACCTCTTATCTTTGAACCGTTCCCGCAGATGATTAGAGAATCCCACAACTCACTCCTCTTATTCACTTCCTCGATTGCGGATATGGTCCGGTATATCGCGTCTGCAATTCTTTCAAGGATACCACCACTCCCAGCTTGGAATCTCTCAATGCCAACCTCGATTTCTCGTCTGATCGGCCCTGTATGAGCACTTGTAAACGCTGAATCAATAGTACCATTAGGTTCGATAGCCAATCGTTGCTCAACAATACTATCGCCCTGTTCCGCATCCTGATTCTTTCTTTGAGGTCCTTCATCTAAAGCAGCTTGTGCATCTGCCATGCCTTTGCTACTCAAATTCATGCCTTTTAACGTGTCCAGAAGTAGGTGGTCTTCGTACATGAAGGTAGCGCGCTCTCGTTTCGAGTTGGGTAACCGAGCGGGTCTCGATTGTGCAGAAGCTGCGTCTGTGCCTTTCTTCTTCGCTGCGGCTTTGTCTTGCTTCTCTTTGTCCTTTCGGGCTAGATATTCGTTCATTTTGCCGCCTGCAACAATGCTAGCCACGTCAAGAACTCCCTCATTATCGTCGTCGCCATTTGCTTCGTCGCCGACATCCGTGTCTGGTCCAGGTCCTCTGGGTGCTATTCCAAGAGCTGCGGCAGTCTCTCTGTGTCCGGGTCCTGATGCTGTCGCACCTGTTGAAGCAGCAGCAGCAGGATTAGTAATAGCGTCTTGAGCGCTTGCATCTGCAGTACCAGGTAACGCCGTCCCAACAGGCAGGATCTCGCAGATTGGGTTCTTTTTCAGCTGCTCGCACATTTCGCGCGTAAAACCTTTGGAGCGTAGAAGTGTGAGGAGTCGCTGAGTCATGGCTTCTCCTCCGCAGCCAGGTAGCGCAATTACCCTCCCTGTGCCGTGAGGTAGAAACTCGCTGATGGCGGTAACGTCTACCTTGCCTTTTCCCACGTCGATTACCGTGGATGTATGTGTGCCATATGCCCAGCTGGTCGCAATCGCTGCATCTAAGAGGCTAAATGCAGGCGTTTTGAATTTTTCAAAGAAGAATTGAGTAAGTTTCTCGTGCTCGCGTGGTGTCCAGGCTGGCTGCGTAATGAGGAGAATCGGGGTGTGAAATGGCGGATTTAACGTGTTGTAGACGTGGGTCATCAATGCAAAGAAACACGTCCAGTTGACAATCCTGCCCTCAGAAATGGGCCAGACAGCGCCCTCTTCTGATATCGGGTCCTCCTCATATATGATCCCGTCATCTTCGGACTCGCCAAAGGTTTTCTTCATGTCGTTGATTTCATCGACCTCTTCCTGAGCCATAGATTTCTTCCCCACAGCGTCGATACGCCGTCGCACCTTGTAAGGCTCCCATTCTCCCTCTTTTTCAGCCGGGAACATGCGCGACCTCACGCGCAATCGGGCGGGAGTGAAGGATTCCGGGAGACCCAGCTGCGCGACAGTTGTTTCTGAGCCGGGCGCAATGATCTAGGCATAAATTCAGCACGTGGATCGCGGTGGGGCAATGAGATGGGCCGTGAGAAGAATGGTAACATACAATGATCTGCTCATCTTTGAAGGGCGGCATGGTGAATCAATAATCTTAAGCTTGTTTGCAGCTGACTGGAAGTTTCTCATGCGGCACGCGTGAGTGAACTGCTTCCAAGGCGGAAGTCGCGAACGAAGCATCTGCCGCCCCTCGCCGCCTTGAAGCTTGATCGTTCTTCCAATCCTGCGAAAACGTGGGTAGCATTGCACACATTCGTCGTGCATTCACCCACCATGCACCGCAGTTCTCTGCAACGACTGAAGAAGCCTGTTGAACACCTCGAGGAACTGCCTCCCTGAACGTCATATGCTCGATCGGATCCTGATTTGCACAATCTTCAACATGGCGACTGCGGAGATGGTGTCCTCTATCGCCAACGGCTCCTCAGTCTTCGTATCCAGAGTTTCCAGTGCTCCTGGAGAGGCGTCAGGTTCTGTCCTGTCAGTCAAACCTGCTGAGACACCTCCATATTCTGCCATGGGCCTTTTGGGACGCGTGATACTGGCCATACTCAAAGTCATTCCAGGCATCCTGTTCTGGCTCATTACCTTTACTACAATAACTCTCCCAACCAAGCTGTTCACTCTCTTTTCTATGAGCCTGACCTTCACTATGAACTTTACTACTCTGTAAGAGCTCTGATCTTGACTATAAATGCTCTTGCTAAATCATATCTAGTATGTTGATTTTGATATTCTTTGTCTCGACAATCAGTTATTTCGTGAGATACCGATTCCTCAACATGTATACCCGACTGCCTCCAGAGCCGCAGCGCGAAGAACCCCAAGTTGAAGTCTTTCCGGACACCCAAGAAGGTGACTCCAAGCGGGGCCTGTCGAATTATCTGGATGAATTTCTGAGCGCAATCAAGGTGTTTGGATATCTGGAACGGCCTGTATTCCATGAGTTGACACGAACTATGCAAACGAGGAAGCTGATAGCTGGAGAGACTTTGTTATTGGAAGAAGAGAAAGGGTTCTGTCTGGTCGTGGATGGGCTAGTGCAAATTTTTGTCAAATCCAATCGAGATGGGCCAGGCACAGACCGTGACATAGGTAGTCCAGCGGGGTCTTCCGAAGATGAGGAGGAACATCAAGGTCATAGTCAAGGCTATCAGCTTCTAACAGAGGTCAAGAACGGAGCGCCCATGTCATCCCTGTTTTCTATCCTGTCCCTTTTCACTGAGGATATAAAGCTACGCCATGAGGACGATGAAGATGGCGGCTTAGACTCGAGTAGTACTGGGCCGAGCAACATGAGATCAACGAAACCGCCCATTGTTAGGACAGGTAGCTTTACGCCAGAGTCTGATCCCCAAAGTCCTGTTCACCCCCCTCAAACACCTACGCGCTCTGAGTTGAGAGATCGAAGAGCTTCTGCGCTAGCTAGTCCTACTGCAGGAGGTCGACTTCCCGCTATACCACCTCTGTCTTTAGATGTTAATGGAGAGCAATCAAATCAACGCCCAACCCCACCAATCAAACAATCTCGATCACGGTCGAGGAAGCCAAAGTCAGCTCATCCTGATATCGTTGCGAGGGCAACGGTGGATACCACGATCGCTATTATTCCTGCTACAGCCTTTCACCGTCTGACACGAGTGTATCCAAATGCCACTTCGCATATTGTGCAGGTCATCCTAACTCGCCTACAGCGCGTTACGCTTGCAACTGGCCATGCTTACCTGGGTCTGACCAGTGAAGTTCTCCGAACCGAGAGACTTATGAACAAGTATACAACTTACAACTTACCCGGATTTCTACGAGATTCGGCTTTGGAGCGGTTAAAAGGGAAGTTTGCTAAAGAAAGGGAACGCATTGGCCCGGAAGAGGGAATGAAGGGCATTGCACTACACAATCCAGGAGCTGGCCGACGAAGGAGATCCAGTAGCGGGCTAAGGAAAGGAGCAGCTGCCCAAGCCCGACTTGCTGCTGCACGCCCATCGTCTTCGTTTGACGGGAGTGGTGAGACAGTTACAAGATTGACTTCTTGCAGCCCCACTGAACGTAGCGACCGGTCCAGCGTCAGTGCTGGTGATCTCCTCACAAATACACATCTTCCTAGGCCTGTCGGCAGAACTGGGCGCCTTAGTTTCTCTCAACCATACCACACATTTGAGCACGGCCGCAGGGACTCGCGCGCGCCTTTAGACTCTGGGAACTTCAATCCTTTTGCTTCATCTATGCGTGGCCCTATACCCCTCCATCGACAAGATTCTGTTGATGAAGATGGTATATTCCGCGAAGCAGTCCTCGATTGCATGTTTAAAGCAATCGGATTAACAAACTTGGAGAACACGATGATGAAGCCCATTTCCGTGGAGCAATCGCCACGAATGCTTTCATTCGACGCAAAACGCCAGAAAGCGATTTTCACGAATGCTTTTGGATTCATCGATCCCTATGAAGCCTCCCGAGATGCCGATTCGGAGTCTGTTGCTTCAGCGTCTCTATCTGCAGTCAGTGTCAGCGGGAATCACAACATTCTCGAAGAGATTGTCAATGATGTCGAAATTGTTTTCTTTCCTAAAGGGGCTGTTCTTGTAGAGCAAGGAGAACGGAACCCTGGACTTTACTATGTTATTGATGGATTCCTTGATGTCAGCGTCCCACTTGATGATGACCATTCTGACTCAAATGTGCTGGGCACTCTTCCAGTAACCCCGGGCATGGCCGAAAATGACCTCTTCGCTGGTCCGCCGCTGAAGAGAACACCGACAAACTCTTCACGAAGAGGATCTGTTGGGCGTCATGGTGACGGGTCAAAGAAGAAGAAGACTCGAAAGAGCTTATTCCTAACAAAACCAGGGGGACTTGCGGGATATCTGGGAACAATTTCGTCTTACAGATCGTTCATTGATGTGACGGCAAAAACAGATGTGTACGTCGGCTTTCTACCCCGAGCTTCGATTGAAAGAATCGTCGATCGATACCCAGTTGTTCTTCTTACCATGGCTAAACGATTAACGACTCTTTTGCCTCGCCTAATACTACATATCGATTTTGCCCTAGAATGGGTACAAGTGAACGCTGGACAAGTTATCTACAACCAAGGTGATGATAGCGATGCCATATATATCGTTCTTAATGGGCGTCTCCGGGCCATTCAGGAAGGAGAGAACCAGAATATGAAGGTAATAGGGGAGTACGGCCAAGGCGATAGTGTCGGAGAGCTCGAAGTTCTCACCGAATCCGCTCGACCAGGCTCTTTGCATGCCATTCGAGACACTGAGCTTGCGAAATTCCCGAAAACCCTGTTCAACAGCCTTGCGCTAGAACATCCAGGTATTACCATCAAAATATCAAAGATTATTGCTTCAAGGATGAGGGCTTTGATTGATGATCCACTTCACGAACAAGCCAAGGAACGGACCGCAAAAGCAACCCGGAGTAATGTTTCTTCCACTGTAAATTTCCGCACTGTCGCAATTTTGCCAGTAACAGCCGGTATCCCAGTTGTAGAATTTTCTGGGAGGTTAATGAACGCATTGACTCAAATTGGAACCCCGGGTGGCGTTGTTTCTCTCAATCAGGGTGCTATTCTGAACCATCTAGGCAGGCATGCTTTCAACCGAATGGGCAAGCTCAAGCTGTCACAGTACCTCGCGGACCTTGAGGAGAAATACGGGCTTGTCCTTTACGTTGCTGACACAAACGTCAAGTCCCCATGGACACAGACTTGCATCAGCCAAGCGGATTGCATACTGCTCGTTGGCTTGGCCGAGGGTTCACCTAACATTGGCGAGTTCGAACGATTCTTGCTCACTACAAAGACCACAGCGAGGAAAGAGCTTGTGTTGTTACACTCTGAGAGATATTGCCCCCCAGGACTGAGCCGAAGATGGTTAAGGAACCGCCCTTGGATTAATGGGAGCCATCACCACATCCAAATGTCGTTCCGTACAACCCCTGAGCCCGTGCATCCGGCTGGCCGCCGTTTCCAAAACGCCTTGAAGCAGCGTGTGCAAGTCCTCCAAGCCGAGATTCAGAAATACACTTCTCGGAAAGTTCGGCAAACGCCTTTGTATTCTGCAGAAACACCTTTCAAGGGCGACTTCCACAGGCTAGCGCGCAGACTTTGTAGCAAGTCGGTTGGCCTGGTTCTTGGAGGTGGAGGTGCAAGGGGTATTGCTCAAATCGGCATCATCCGCGCGCTTGAAGAAGCGGGAATACCCATTGATATCGTTGGTGGGACATCCATTGGTGCTTTTATCGGTGCTCTGTATGCCTGGGATGCGGATGTGGTTCCTATGTACGGTAGAGCTAAGAAATTCGCCGGTCGCATGGCAAGCATGTGGAGGTTTGCTTTAGATCTCACGTATCCCACGTAAGTACAGCTTCCCCTCGAGCCACCAGTCACTAACTTTGCAGTTCTTCATATACCACCGGCCATGAGTTTAACCGCGGCATCTTCAAGACATTTGCCAACTCTCAAATTGAAGACTTTTGGCTTGAGTTCTATTGCAACACAACGAACATCAGCAAAAGTCGATCTCAAATCCATACTAGTGGCTACGTTTGGCGTTACGTGCGAGCTTCGATGTCCCTCGCCGGCCTTCTCCCTCCTCTTTGTGACAATGGTAGCCTGCTACTCGACGGTGGCTACATTGACAACCTCACAGTCGCTCACATGAAGTCCCTTGGTGCGGACGTAATCTTCGCGGTCGACGTTGGCAGTCTCGACGATACCACTCCGCAATCGTTTGGCGATTCCCTCTCTGGTTTCTGGACTTTGTTTAACAGATGGAACCCATTCTCCGCATACCCAAATCCGCCAACTCTCTCCGAGATCCAGGCTCGTCTTGCGTACGTGTCCAGCGTCGATGCGCTCGAGCGTGCCAAGACCACGCCTGGATGCAGATATATGAGGCCACCGATAGACACATACGGTACATTAGATTTTGGAAAGTTTGATGAGATATATCAAGTTGGATATAAGTATGGCAGGGAATTCCTGGGACAGCTGCGAGACCAAGGTATCTTGCCTGTCATGGAGGAGACGGAGAAGGAGAAGAACGTGAGGAGGACCATGGCACCCCGGAGAGCAAGTATTTAAGTGATTCTAGATTATGTTAAGATATTGCATCACAGGCGTTGAAGAGAGGAACAAGAGGCATGGCATTTAGCAACAAGCATTGGGACGATTCACAAATTTTTTGTATACAAGGTTGTAAAATCTCGGCTACAGGTTGCCAGGATCCTGGACGCGTTTGATTTCAAATGGGGTGAGTGAAAGGGTCGGATTCAACGATCTTCTGTGTGTTTGCGGTTGATTCTAATGCCAAGTTTCGCGTTGTCTTCACGTCCGCTTTCACTGTACCAACTTCACTTCTACCTCATTCCCCACTTCCTCCCCTCACGCGCAAGCAACCTTCTCTCCCCCGGTCGTTATCCCCCCAGTCTACTTCATCTGACCGCGCAGCTTTCTTCTTTCGACTTGCCATCATTCTGCAAGGTCTTGGTCGATACGTTCCTCGTCTCGTTGATCGTAAGATTTTCTTTTATTCTTCACTTCTGCTCAACAATTTGTTGTTTCCTCGGTGCACAACGCCAACTCTTCTCTTTCACATTTATCACTCTAATTATTGTTGCAGGCGAGGCCAAATCCTACGAAAGTGTCTGATCGGAACTCCAAATCGGCTGCTATAATCCCTCCTAAGACATTCTCGTTTGGGGATGAAGAGTTTTCGGACATCCTCATTTAATGTGACGACATGAAGTAGAGGGTGCATGGTATAGCGGTCTATAAGCAATAGTCCTGCTTAAAGGCACTAAGCGACAAAGCTCCCACTGTGAGTTACCAGCTGACTTTTCGCTGTGGAGTGAGGCTGATTTGTGTTGGGTCAGCGAGCATAAGGTCATTGATCCTGGTGATAACGTTGATTCTGACGCCATTTACCTCATCAAAACGATCATGCATATGGGCGAGTATGAAGAGCCATCCCTCGCAGATCCTGGACAATTCCCTCGCACGTTTGGAGTTTGGAGACAACGTCCACCAACTCGAAGATTCCGTTTCTGACACACGCTATGACCATAACGAATATCCGGGTTTGTTTGATGAGGGCAATACTCTAAATGGAGACAGCAAACCCGACGTTACGGATAAAATGTTGAGTTCCCCACTAGGCATCCCCTCGGAGACCATGGCTCGACTGGAGACACATTCTCGGACTGCGAAATTTGCACACTTGCTCAAACTGGAGAACCTCATGCACGAAGCAACAGAGAGAATACGGAACAGAGATGGACAACTTGTGGATTTATTTTGACTTTACCAAATTTGTCAGCCTGGCATATTCGCTTCCAGAATCCAACCGTACTCCCGACCATCTCCAAGGGAGAGTCACTTCGATCTGCGTAGAGTACCTAGAGTTCCTGTTGGACTCCGACAATTTCCATCAGGCCCTAGCTACAATCCCAAGCTTAGGCCGAGATATGTCCAAAGAGTAGTCATGTAACAACGAAAAGCCTCGTCAGGAGGCTGCTGCGCTTCTTAAGCGGCAAGAAGCCGACGACCTTATGCCCGAAGTGGTAGAAAATGAGGCGTTGAGGAAACTTCAGGCCAGAGAAACAACAGCAGTGAAAGTTTTGGAAACAAATTTCAAATCGCTTGGGGGCAACTACAAGATTGTGCCAGGAGTGAAAAGGCTCTGCTTGAAATCGCCCAGAAGGGTACGTTAGGGATCAAGGCCCTAGCTGTTCGCCCTACTATTGAAGAGACGGACCTGTCAGGAGCCGCCTTACATTATCAAGCTATCGCCGCGCTAGACTGCTACCAAGAGTACTCCTTTGAAGATTGAGGCTGAGTAACTATATAGGAGGCAGATGTGGCAGCGCTTTGGGCAATGAAGGTCACTTGATCCCAAACGATTCAAGGACTAGGGCAAATGAAGATATGACGCAACTCGAAACTAGCCTCCGTGCTATTGTCAGCGAGCTAAATCATGCCCAAAATACTCTCCAAACCAATGACACAGATCTCAACGATCTCTGCTGGATATTATAGTGGAAGAAGACTAATGCGACTAAGCTTCGTGCTGAAGGCCAAAACCTTACCATGAAGAGCTGGAGCGTCAAAAAATTGAAAATCAAAACATTTGTGTACAACCATAGAAAATGGAAGGGTTGTTGCCAATGCGGGAAGAAATTAAATGGCCACCTTAGAGTAGAGAATACTATAATTGAGGGATACAGCTTTCGTTGGTCAGCATGCAGGATATGGCATGGGTCGCTGCGGGAATTGTCGTGAAGGACTTGCCAGAAACGCACTACTCGCGTCAAGAGAGGCCCTTTGTGGTGGTGTTAAACTTGAGAGGTTATCAACGGAGATTATTTGAAATGTATGATGGACTTGCTGGATTTGCTACATGGAATGAGTCGGATCTGTGCAGGTAAGGAGATTGCCTAGTACAGTCGTGCATCGCATGTGACCGGACAGTACGGAACCAGGCTTAGAAGCTTTCAGGATCGTAGTAAGTGAAAAAATTCTTTTACTCTGTAATAAGGTCTACATCTATGTCGATTTGGCTATTTCTTGGACCTCCTCTCTTCGTATCCCAAGATTTTTCCCGTCTACATGGACGGCGAAAATGGAAGGGGAGACCGAGGCACAATATTTTACTGTACAATAAACGCCAAGCAACCTAACTGATTGGCTCACAATTTTCCAATCCCGTGACTTATAGCCGTTCGCCCACCCTCCAACATTTGTCCGTCGCGAATTTCACTGACGTCTTGCAAGTGACTTTATACATGTACAGAAGACTCTGCCTTGGTATAGCCAATGTCACCCAGTCTTATATTAATTTTAATCAAGCGCAGTGAGACTATAGGTTAAGGGAGAACCTAATATATCTGCTAAGAAGTACCCCTTGTCTCTCTCGCTTCTTAGGTCTATGCCTAGATCTCCGTCCAGCCGATGTTAGATAAGTTTATAGTGTAGCTAGTTCGTGCAGAAGCTTATTAAAAGTTCGTAGTATAACTTTAAATAATTTTTATCTAGTAATATTACTTAATAATTAGAATTGCTAATACTAATTATTATATTTAAATATTTAATAATTACTTAATACTTTATTAAATTTTTTAAAAAATAAAATAGTATAAGTTATTTATATTTTAACTATTATACTATAATATAATAAGTTTTAAATTTTATTTATTTAGTTTTTTTTAAATACTTTTAAGTTTAAAATTTTAATTATTATTTTTAATTTATATAAAAAATTCTATTTTATAAGTATATATAAAGGTTAAATAATAGTAAACTAGTATATAAGAAAAATAAAGATTTTTTTATACTACTATAATAGTACTATTATTATATATACTATACTATATATATAGCTAATATTATTTCTTTTACTCTACTTTAATACTTTATATAAATTTACCTTAGCCCTATTTTTATAAAGCTTTTTAATAACCCTTTTAAGTTTTTATAATAGCTATATATAGCTATTAATATATTTAAATATAACGTGTTTTATAAGCAAGTCGGCACCCTAAGCGAGTTAGCAGCCCTATTATGTCGCCACGCCTATGCAGTAACGTCGCGCAACACTATAATAATTTATAGTATTATATAGAATAGTATATAATTATTCAGAAGCTTTACTATTATCTATATCCTTTATTTCTACCTTGTAGGTGCGGGAGTTATACCTAATCTTACTATAACGGCCGTAGCGCCTCTTTGCGCGCACCCTTTTTACTGCCTTCTTACTATTATTATAACCACTACTCTCCCTTGTAGTTACTAAGTCAGCTACTTTACTAACTATTAGGGTCTTCTTAGTCCGTATATATTGCCTTTTGCAACTCTTACGCTTTATAACCGCCTTAATTATGTCTTAAAGGCGCGCTATTTCTTTACGTATTAATACTATTTTATATACTATCTACTGCGCGCCTTTACTTAACTACCTAACCTACTTATTAATAGAACTTATAGAAGATTCTAGGTACCTTTATATCCTCTATTAGATAAGCGTTACTTAAGCCTTAATTTCGCCGGCGTTACGCGGTGTTTTCGCCTTCTATATAATAGTATTTAAATATAGCGGAGTTAGCGTACGCAGCTGTATATTAAGCTTTAATAACACTATATCTAGGTTATATAAAATAAGCCTAGCACCCCTAAACCTAGCGTAGATATTATTCTTTGTAATTACCTTTTTAAAAGTAGCTAGAAAGGCTAGTAGAAACTATTCTTTACTAATATAGTAGATATAGTTGCGTGCTAAGGCCGAGATCTTATTACTATATATACGTTTTAACGGCGAGAAGCAGGCGACGTTAAAAGGCTATAGTAGATATAATAAGTGTAAAGGTATATAAAAAGTAATAATTTTCTTCTTTCTATATAGATTCTAAAAATTAACCAAGTAATAGCTCTTATAGCTATTAATAATAAGTAGTCTATATACTCTAATAGGCTTTGTATACGTATTAAAGTGTTTAAGCTAGGTAAGCGCTAGGTTGTTATTAGTCTAGCTATTAGGGCTAACTTTAATAATCTAGTTAAAAGGGAGGCCTTTAAACTAGAAAAAGATAAAAACCTTACCTATAAAGATAAGAAATAGTAGAATTACCTTCCCTATTACCCTAATACCTTATACTAGGGTAACCTACTTATAATTACCGGGCTATAGTTTTTTCTACTTACTAGGCTTCTCTAAGCCTATTATAACTAGCTAAGA